>JAINUU010000055.1:0-92500 GCA_020205605.1 Panax ginseng
CCTTTGAAAGTTCGAGAATTCAAGAATGAAGTTCAAAACCAATTTGGCAGCATAAAAGCCCTTGATCAATCGAGGAGGTGAATACTTAAGCCAAGACTTTAATGACCTTCTAAAGGAGTGTGGTATTATATCACGACTCACTCCACAGAACACCGCAATGGAATGGTGTATCGAGAGGAGGAATCGAACCTTGTTGGACATAGTACGATCAATGATGAGTCATCGCAGATCTTCGATAAGCTTACGGGGTCATGCCCTAGAGGCAACATTCACATAGCAGTGTTCCTATAAAGGCGGTTCGAAGACACCATATGAAATGTGGTGGGAAGCGTCCTAGTATATGCGTTCATGAAGATTTGGGGTTGCGAGGCGTTACGTAAAGCGTCTGAATTACGACAAGCTCGGACCCAAATCGACAAATGTAATTTTGTGGGATACCCGAAGGAAACAAAAGGGTATTATTTCTACAAACCTTACGAGAACAAAGTGGTTGTTGCTCGGTATTTTCTAGAAAGAGAATTTGTCTCTAAAGGAAGCGGTGGAGAAAGTAAGACTGAAGAAATTGAGAACGTAAAATGCTCATTGAACACAGGTTGGACATGGCCAGAACCACAATGTGCAAATGAACACTGCTCAAATTACCTGATCATCGTAGATCATTGGGACCATGGCTGAGAGATATTGAATGTCTTCAGCGTCATGGAATCGAATGAGCATACTTACTGAAGAAGCTATGAATGAATGCAATAAGCTTGAAGCAAATCTGAGATGGACTCATGTATATTAAGCTGGACTACGGTTGTTGATCCACAGGGGTAAAACCAATTGGGTGCAGAGTGGGTTTCAAGAAGAAAAGCGGATAATACCATTCTGGGTATTTGGTAGCAAGGTTTCCGACAAATTCAAGTGTTGACTATGGTGAAACATATCTCTCGGTGGCAGTAGTTTAAATCCATCAGGATACCCACTTTACTTATTCTTGACTTTTTGTGAATTCACGAAATTTAGGCGGATGGTTGTCAAAGCGCTAACCTCTATGCGAAATATATTCTTGGGGATATTGTATGACATACCTTTGAAGTTTTATCCAGCTCGAAAGGATCTTTGGAAGGCCTATGAGCTGCTGGCGATCCATTTATGGATTAGGCAAAACCTCTCGGAGTTGGAATCTTCCCCGATTTGATGAACGGTCGAAGAATTTGGCTTTAATGAAAATGAAGATGAACCTTGTGTATATAAGAGGTTGATAGAGTCCATTGTATTCCTAGTATTATATATATTTGATGACACTAATGGTATTGTGAATGACATTCCTTCTTACAGTGACAAAAACATGATTAGAAAATATTTATCTCCATGAAGATTTGAAGCGTCTGCCTACATTTGAGACATCAGATCTATAGAGATAGATCAAGAGAAAAATGCTAAACTGATCGAAAATTTTCATATTGATAAAAGTGTTAAACAGTTCCCCGATACGAGAAAGCGAAAAGAGGAAACTTACGTGACTCATTGGTAATGCAAAGATATAAGGCCAGATGTACTAAATCACAAGATGATGAGGGGCGTGCAGAGGAAGATCCCTTATAACTTGACGAATAGGATCTGGATCTATACAATGATATGACACCAAATGCGGTTCTCTGATATGCTTTGGGCATGTGAGACGGTTGATGTCGAATCCGAGGGTGAAAAGTGTTGGAATGACGGTCGAGAATATCTCAAAATTACACTGAAAAAGGACTAAGGATTCATTCTTGCTTGAGTATATGGGAAGTGAAGAGCGAACTAGCGGTAAAGGTTACAGATTATGGTTTCGAGATGACAATGATGATTATAAGTCTCGGTCCGGGTTTTGTGTTTTACCGCAATGGTGATGCTGGCCATTTGCTGAAGGATTTAAATGAAGGCGATGGTTGATTACTACCGGAGGGTGAAGAGTATATTGGTATACCCAGATGCGGCCAAGGAGGTACATGTATGGATTAAAAGTTAATCCTTGAGACTTGTTATTTGTTCCAACCATTGTTGATCCAGTTCTTTCTATACATATGATAACAATAGAGCCGTTACTGACTTCGGAGCCGAGATCTACGAGTGATCCAAGCATATACTACTTACGCAGGTACCATCTCATCAAGTAAAATAATTATTAGAGATGTACATATAGGAAGAGTGCCAGCGGACCAAATGTAGTATTTATGATGGACCTCACCAAGGCTTTATGTAAATGAGGAAGCATGACGGTCACTAATAGTTCATGGGTATTAGATACCTTGGTGATTGACCACAGTCTGGTGAGGCTGACCAGAGTTTATGCTGAGCCAATTATTTGATATAATTGCTTAACGTTTTGATATTATATTTGATTGAATAAATATATGATTTTATTATGGTTTTATTTCTTGCGTAATATAATTGTTAACATAATAAAATTCCTTAGAATAGTGATCTAAATTATATAGTTTTCAAGTATGTGACTTGAGCGTTAGGATTATATATTACCATTAATGTGGTGTTCTTACCAAATGCCCTGATCGATATATCATTGTTGATGGGTGACAATGATGCATTGAGACTAGTATGTGGATTATTTGATGACAAATCTCATTGGTCATAAATATATGAGATATTAAGTCGATCGTAAGTACGTGTTGAAAACGATGTCTTTGGAGGCGGACCCTACCATGAAATTCTATATGGAGCATTATCTGCGAAGTGTAGATTTAGCAATTCTCATGTAGTGACAATGATGTAATGGTCCTCCGACACAGAAATAGCTATATTCTACTACCACGAAATTTATGTACTTTGATATCATCAAATGTCACCTTTAATAAATTGGACTATAAAAGGTGATTATTGGGTTCATCATTAATAAATGTGAGAAATATGAGTGATCTAGATGGAATTTAACCATCCTATATATTATGGGTGATATCCATGGGCCTCTTGATTGAGTAGGACTATGAAATGCATAGCCATTGCTCAAATAGTGATTTGTTTCATATAGTCTGCTCATTGATCAAAGAAAACTGATTAAATTATGAAGAGTATGACACATTCCATGACTGGAGTTTAATCTAGGATATTAAGGTTAAAGGTTAAATTACATTGAAACATTGGTCCACGAAAAGGTTATATCGAATCATCGATCTTATTATTACTTGGGTAGCGATGATGCATTACTGAGATGCTGGCTCCTTTGTTTATAATTTTATAATATGATTTTAAAATTAGCCTTAGCGTAATAATAATAATATAAGTCTACTACGTAGAGCGTTATTTAAAGGAATTAATTTAAATTTTAAGATTTAAATATAGTAATATGATTAATAGTATTTAAATCAATTTAAATTAAAAGGATAATTGTATATATGTATATTAATTAAGTAAGACTTAATTAAGAGATATATATATATAAATTTGGATTTTATAAAATTAGGTTTTGATTTGATTAATTCCTTTTAACTCTATATATATGATATATAGCGACTACTTAGGGTGAGATATCATAATTGAAAACCTAGCTAGCTCTTAGAGAGAGACTAGAGAAAAGCGATTTTGAGAAATTCCATTCCTTTTGGTGGCTAATCATGAAAGTCCTTCTTGTGCGAAGAATCGTTGGACGGTTAAATGCGGCGTTAGATGTGGATACAAGTAAGCCTTGATCGGTTTGTATATTGCGTTGGAGATTAGAAATGATGATCGGTTTGATTCTCGTTTTTTATTTATATCTGGTATAATCTCTAAACCTCTGAATTAATTGATTTTAGCATGGATCTGTTTTTAGAGTTTGAAATTGTTTTAAAATTTTAATTTCATTTGTGCGTTTACATCTTGAAAGCCCGATATTGTGAACAAGATAAATATTTGTGCATTATGCGATTGAATTTTCTTACATCTTGCATAAATTTTAAATTATTATTAATAGATAATAATATATATAATACAACAATAATTTTTAATCGATAATAATTTAATCAACCACCATTTTAGATTATTATTGGACTTTCGAGTAATACATATATATATATACACACACACACACTTGTTAGTGCAAAAGGAAGCGAACATAATGTAGCGTATTACTCTGATTTTTTAAAAGAGATAAAAATTCTGCCTTTTCTTATAATGAATATTTATGAAGAACAAACCATTTTGAAGAATTATGAAATTTGTGTTAGGGTCATTACGAATACAAATACTTCTAGATTCAAAAGCATTACCAATATACTTGAGATTTATATATATGTATATATATAAATTATAAGTAATCAGACATGTAGTAAAACAATTAAGGACACATTTGGACATGAATTTTAATATGACAATATCATTTTTTATAGAAATAATTTAGTACTTTAAAAAGTAATAAATAACCTAACTAAGGGGATCCATACGATTACACACTTTTAACCTTAAGAATATGTTTGTGAGTTTTAAAGAGAAAAATGAGTAATATTTAGATAAAATATTAAAATTCATTTCTTTATGAGTATTTTGAGATGAACAATAAAAAGAACTTAAAATTTAAACCTAAGCGTGAGAAAACATGAAAAGAAATGTAATATTAAAATTTTAAATAACATATCAACAATATATCTTATAATAAGTGTAAATTAATAGTAAAAGTAAAAGTTCATTTTATAAAACTAACAAAAACAACAAAAGAAAGAAAATAAATTCTCTCCCCCTATCTCTACCCTTATAACTCTGGATAGTTTTTTTTTAATCACTCTCTACTTTAAATTCGACTTACAAATGAGTACTTAAACTTTTTTTCCTTCTGAGTTAACTCCTTTGACCTTTTGTTTACTTACGAAGCGTTAGAAAATCCATCAGTCTTTTGACTTTGAGGCGGAAATGAATAAATAAGTTGCAGGCGTGTAAAAATATTTTGATATGGCAAAAGAACATTCCATGTGGCCAACATTATGTGGATATGGAGGAAAATATAAGACCGAATTTTATGAAATAAAAGTATTCTATTTTTTCTATTTAGTAAATAGTTAAATTGATAAAAGTTTAAAGTTAAAGGGTGACATATGAAATTTTTTCAAAAATAAGCAGTGGCTTTATAAAATACTTATTGTTGTCGGGGAATAATTGTGACACCCCAAATCAAAGTACTTCAATTCCACAGGATTTGGTGTTCCTTTATACAAATATCATCTATCTATCTACCCATAATAAATGCAAGTCATGCAATAGATAGAATAAAAATCTTTATAAGGGTTACAACATATGAATAATAATAATAATAATAATACAATCCCAGATTAAACTAACCTTAAACATCTGTGCAGAATCATAAACAAATAAGTCTTAACAACATCATTAACTAAAGTCTTAAACATAAATACATCATCTAATAAAATAACAAGTCTTCATCACTTGCTAACTTTGCCCTTGCCCTTACTAGTGGAAGGTTCATCCAGTTCTTTAGTTCTTAAGCGCAATGTTATTATTAAGCAAGAGTGAGCACCTTTGCTTACAAGTATAATAATGAAATAATAGTATAATAATATGCTAGTAAATCAAAGACATCTGAATAAAAAGCTCAACTTTTGAATCAGAATAAATAACAAGAATCAAAAAATTTTAAGAATTCATAAGACCTTGAACTATGTCCTAGGTTATCAAGGGTTATACTTGAAACCTTTATGATCATAAGACTATGGACCTTCTACTCATACTTGGGGATCATCCCATAGTACCATCTTTGTGCACAATATCTTAATGCTAGCATAAGTAAATCCCTTTGCAAGGTTGTTCATCTCGGTTTGACATTAGAGCTCCGCACCAAAGGAAGTTTGGTTTGGATAATTCATCGAGGGTTACGAAATTTAGAAGCGGCTCATCAACTATGGACTAGTCCGAATCAATAAGGGTTCGCTAGTCTAATAAAGATTCAAATATAATGATATTCAAATTGAATAATAATCTTAAGGGTATACAATAGAAGCGATTATTGTATAACAAAATCATACTTTGAAAGATATCAATCTTTAATATAATAATTCAAACTTGAATAATAGTAATGATAATTTACTCGAGGGTAAATAATAAACTTGAACAATAATGACAAGTAGGGTTAGAAAACTTGCCTCATGCGTAGAATTACGCTTTAACTAACTGCGTTCTTTGAATTAAATCCTACATATCATTCACATCCACAATACCGATTAATTATAACAACTAATCATCATAAACTCATTCTCTTTGTCTACTTTGATTATTTAACTATACTTGAATTAATTATCACATTCTTGTCACATAATATCACTTCATGAATAATAATTTAATTATGTATTCCATAACAAAATCTACAAGTAATTATATTATTTACATGTTAAACATCTATTTATCATCACATTATACTTCTAACATGTTTACATATTTCATTACGATTAAGTTATTAACACATTTGCTAGACTTAATCATTTTAAAATTCCATTTTGAACTTTACGGAGAGTAGTAGTATTGTATTTCTTTATTACCTGATCTTATTGACTTGGCTTGTGCAAATTATTCTTGATACGGACTAATAATATTGTAATGTGAATGTTTAGGTGTGAGGCGGCGTAGCATGGCGAGGGCGAAACTATTACGCGATTAGCGAAAATTGCGAACCAGACCAAAAACTCCAATTTAAAATATTACTGCAATTTAGACATACCCACATGTTATAATTCATGTATAATCATAACAAACATTTATAGAATGGTTTTAACCCATTAAAACACATAATCACAGAACTAAAATATGTGAATTTCAACGACTTTGATGTTCTTGGGGTTTTGAAAATAAAATATGAAAATTGTCACTCTGGATTCGTTATAACACGAATCAGTTTATTTAAACTTTTAGTCTCTTACGTATCAACATGCATAATAATATCTGAGTGTAAAATTTAGGGATATCGATCAATACATAAAATATCACGTATAAGGCCATAAGGTCAAAACCATTACTCTGTAATTTTGTAGAAATCATATACGATGTAATATTATAGGCGATGATATGGAATCATACGATATATATATAAAATACGATTTGATACATCTTAACCCATAAATAACTCATAAATATTACTACTTTCTCAATCACGGAGGCTTCTGAAACTTTGAAAGCCCGTTTCTTATAAAACTTTATAGCGTAAAATAGAATTTGGGAAGGAGAATTACCCCGGTATTAATGAGTAGAGATAAAACCCTTTTCAAAAAGTTTCTTCAAAGCGGAGATTTCTCACAATTCCTCTGAATTCTCTCAATTTTTTCTAATTCTCTCTAACTAGTTTTATCAAACTTAAGAAAAATGAAATAAAGAAGGCGTCGCATCAAATAAGCGGCGCATTGTGGAGGTCGATTACCCGTCATGGATTAGCCTCGACCTCTACTAGTGTCATGTTTGAAATTTAGCCTATAAAAAGCTTAACCTCAATTAATTTAATAAACTCTTTTATCATATAGTTTAAATAATGTCACACCCTTTATAAAATAACTTTCAATTAATTTATTTTATTTAATATAAATAAAATATAATAATTTCTCATAATTTCACATAGTCACATAATTAATTTTCTCATTAATAAATAATGTCAAATTATTAATTCTCTAATTAATAATTAAATTAATTAAAATAATATTAGGCTTATTAAATATTTTTTTAATACTGATAAGCTCATATAATGACATACTTTGATAATAAAAATTCTCCATATTAATTTAATAAATGTAACACATATAATTAATTTAATCTACCACAAGCTTGCATCAATTAATTATTTAATCTAATAATTAAATCATCGAAAATATTTATTTAATTCAATAAATATTAAAATTAATTTACAAAATCTCGTTTGTCACTGATATTACGTTTGGTCATGGAATATTCTTTTTTGTCAAAGGAATATCAAATCTGTGGCCTTGATCATTTGTGGGCCCATACATGCAGAATAAGCATCGGATGTATAAAATGACAAGTTTGAGTTTTTATAAATATGGCGTAGTTATTAAATTAACCTTTGTTAGAATATATATAATCTGATGTCTGGCGTTGTTGCCGATGCATACGGTATTACCGCAGTATTTTGAATTATTGATTCTTACGTGAAGAAGCCTTTACTCGATAATTATTACGGTAATTATTATTCGATATTTATTTTATTGATTCAATAATTGTTGCGTTGATATTTTATATTATTGTTATTTTAATAATTGTCCAGCTTGCCTGGTGGTTCCCATTATCAGATCAATAATTCATATTATTTGAATAATATTATTAGATAGCATTATTGGTAATTTCTAGAAAATTCTGTCAATGAGAGGTTTGGTCACCTAATTACGCGCCAGTAAGGAGAAATACTTATCGGAAAGCCCCCTCTTTCCTGGGAACCACCTGGTTGTCATTAGTGTGACTCTGTAATATTATTTGTAAATAATTAATTATTGATTTATATGATAAGAAAATATTTATTTTATGTGGATATAAATGATGGATATATTTTATGTAGTTGTAAATGAAAAAATTAAAGCTGAGGTATTTTATTTTGCCGGAATGGGGCATTAAAAATCAAATCGGTGTTCTTAAAAGCTCTATTTTGTGAGTTATAATTTTGATCACGTAGTTGGATCGTTGTGATTTTTAGATATCTTATACATATATAAGTTGAATATATACCACAAAATTTGGTATTAAAATTAACGTATGATTTGTTATGAATTTTAAAGGTGTTGAAAATAAATCAGTTTGTGGATTTGGGATATTTTATGTTTGAAATTTAGAAAAAACTTAAAGCCAAAAAGTTGTAGAGAATTAGATTTAAGTGTGGAATGGTATTTTTTACGATAAAAGGGCTATTTATTATGAATTCTTTGAAGTTTAGGAAAATAAAATATTTTTATTAAAATTGGGTGGGACCCACTTTTGGTTGGTGTTAAACACATGTCTTGATTTTGGGTGGGCCCCCCTTTGTGGTGGTTTGAGATTTTGATCAAAAGTGGCATGCGGGAAGTTTTGAATAAATTAATAATATTTTATTAATTTAGTCTCCTTTGGCGTTCTAGCATTTTCCTATAAATAGGCGCATAAGTTAGAATTGAAAATCACACCAGAAACATAAGTTTTCTCTCTCTATATTATCGAGCGTATTTTTGTAAGTATTTTGATACTTTGAGAGTTACTATTAGGTGCAAGTTTAAAATCGGCTTTACATCCAGATATTTGATCAAAAAATCTTTGCTCTTTTGAGGTAAAGGATTGTAAGGGTTATTATGTTTTCGGTTTCATAATTTTCTTGACCTTTAAAAATTGGAAAAATTTGAAATGATAATTTGATGAGTTTTATAGATTGTGTCCAAAAATGGCAATTTTTGGATGTATAGATAGGAGTTATGAATTTTATGGGAAAAAGACTATTTCAAAAAGTAAACCCTTATAACTCCTTGCGGTTAACTCAAAATTTGTGAAAACTTTATTGGGAGTGCATGTATATAATGATAGTATACTCTGTAAATTTTGAAATTTTGGACAAAAGTATAATTTATGATAAATGTCTAAATATTAAATGATTTTGGTATATGAAAAATAGTAAATGAATTTTAAAAGTTTTGAGAAAATATATATTCGATATAAGACTATATTACACTAAATCCGGTAAGAAACTTTTTTAGAAATTTGATTTGGTATTTTCATGAAAATGGACTAGTTATGAGTAAATGAATTAAATATGTTATGTGAAGTAAAAAAAATTGGAAAATAGGATTTTATGGCTTGAGAATCCTATATAAGGTATATCTACAAATTTTTTATGAGAGTTTTGGTTATTGGTGATGAAATCTTATGAGTTTGGCATTTTAGGATAATTAAATGTATTAATTAGTAAAAGTCTAAACAATGAAAATAAATTATTTATAAGTTTAAGAAATGATTTAAATATTGTTGTAATATTAATAATATTAGATTATGATATTATTAAGTGATTTATAACATTTGGATTAACGTGTTGTAAATATTGATATGGATTTTATTGTGAAACTTTATCTTTTTTGTGTCGAGGTTACTATTCATGAGTTCTTATTCACGAGTTAGTATTCACGAGTTCTTATTCACGATAAAATTAATTTCTTTTACGACCAAATTATCGTTGATTTATAAATCTTACTCTTGAGATTAAATCTATATATTGATTATATTATTTTTATTACCATATATAACATTTTATAACAAAGGAACATATTTTTCTTTGACTTGAGTGTAAAGATGGAATTAGATTATTGGTATGATCGTGACTATGGGTTCTCTTTGGCGATAGTGCAAAGATGAATTGTTGGCCCGGTATGATCATGACCATTGAAGTTATAATTGAATATCTTTAGCTTAAGTGCAAAAGGTGAATTGATCGATATGGTTATAATTATTGTTTATATAAATTACGAAATGATTATATATTTCTTTGAGATATTAATATCTTTGTCCGTGGTCTGCAAAGATGACACATTGATGAATATCTTTGGCTTGTAGTGCAAAGATGACATATTTGTTGTTGAATATCTTTGACATGTAGTGCAAAAGATGATCATTATTTAATATATTTGGGCGTGGTGAAAAGATGAGCTTGTTATTGAATGTGTTTGTCACGTGGTACAAAGATGAGCTGATTGACTTTGGCGCGTGGTGCAAAGATGAATTTATTAGTATGATTATGAGCGGAGGCTGTGATTTGGTATAACCATGATCTTTGATGTTTGAGGTAAAGACATGTGATGAAAATTATCTTTATGCGGATGAGAAGAGAATTTAGAACTACAATTATGATTATGAGTTATATCGTGATTGTGAATGACATTGGTGATATTACGAGGGATAAAATATTGTTGGTGGACTTTTAATATGAAGAAGCTATTAGACATTATGGTCTATTTGACTCTTCTAATGGATTGCTCGTTCCGCTGCGACTATGGTTGAAAAGTTTTATAATCTATCATATGTTCTAAATCTCTGATTTATTACTGACGAAGGCTACTGATAATTTAATTATCTTTAGTCATAATATTTCTTACTGGGATAGTTGAGCTCACCATTTTGCTTCACAATTCCTTTCGGGGTAACAAGTGTGCCATTGGTGTGAGGCGGGGATAACAGGGGAATAGAACAGTGGTCTATAGTTGTTGAGGTCTCCCTAAATAGTATGTAAATAATGTTATTGAGAACTTTAGATAAGTGTGTCATATTGTATACATCATTTGATATTTAATTTTGGTGAATCAAATAGGGTGAAGTGAAACCAACGTTGGAAGGTGTATTTTGCCATTATTATACAAGATGTCTAATGACATACAACCTCGTGTTATCATAAGGCGAGGTTGTGCACATCTACTTCTTTGAGTATATCTCTGAGCACTACCTATATAATCATGGAGTTTGGTTGAAATATAATTTTCAATTGCAGGGCGGTGGAGATAGTTTATATGTCGAGAGGACTCACCATTGGAAAGGACATGATAGTAATCTTCTCATTTTTTCTTTGGGGTCTATTGGGTCGACCAAGGATAATTACTGTGGGCATATGATATCTATCATAACCCTAGATGCGTGGGCGAGACCCCAAATTATATGAATAAAGATTTAAATTTCTCAAAATATTTTTTAAATATTATGGTGTGGATTTGATATAATGTTATAGTTGTGGATAATATTTATACATTTTGCCAAGTATGCAAGTTGTTATAAAATATTACGTTTGGTGGGGAATATTCTTTTTGTCGGGGAATATCAAATGCGGCCAGTACAATCATTAGTGGACCCCACAATGGAATTATTAGCCGGATTGAAAACAACAAAAATATTTTATGAAAATAACGGCGAAATTTTTACGTTAAAGCGTGGAACTACCACGTAGTAAAGAAATGCGATAATATCGTGTGTTTGCGTAGTAGCACATGGTATTGATTATTGATGCTTACGTGAAGTCCTCAGTTATACTCAATTATTGCTACAATAATTGCTTTGCATCATATCTCTCATATTATTGATTCAATTATTGTCACAATATCATGCATAATATGTTATATTATTAAATCAATAATTGAGGCAACAAAGTTATTCATATTATTATTTGCAATATTGAGAATGTCGAGAAGTTACATCGATGAGAGGTTTGGTCACCTAATTGCTTGGCATGATAAGGAAAAATCCTTATCGGAAAGACCCTCTTTTAAGAGCGACCTTGTAAGATCAACTTTTTATAAATAAAATTGAATTTTTCTCTAATTATTATTTTGAAATAATAAAGGTGTTAATTTGATATAATGTTTTGGTTATGGGTGAAATGTGCAAATTTTGCAAAATAAGCGAGTGGTTATAAAATATTTATTGTTGTAAAGAGAATATTAGTTTGGTCGTGGAATATTCTTGTTGTCGAGAATATTAGTATGTGCGCGCATCCATTTTATGGGCCCGTAACAAAATAAGCTTTGTCGGATGAAGAAAACAACAAAGTTTGAGTTTTTATAAATAACTTGGCGTAATTATTCTGAATTAACAACTTTGTTGGATTACGGTGGTTAAAATCTGATGTCTGGCATTGGTTGCCATGGTATACGGTATTACTGATATTAATGAATTATTGATTCTTACGTAAAAAGACATTACTCGATAATTATTACGATAATTCTTTATTCGATATTTTATTTTATTGATTGATAATTCTTTGCGTTGATATTTTATATTATTGTTGTTTCAATAATTGTCAGCACATTATTTCCCATTATCGGATCAATAATTCATATTATTTGAATAATATTATTAGATAGAATTATTGGCGATGTCTAGAAAGTTACATCCAAGATGAGGTTTGGTCACTAATTGTAATGCTTGATGAGGAGAAATCCTTATTGGAAAGCCCCTCTTTCTGAGGGCTTTGGTTGTCATAATTGTGATTACTGTAATATTATTTGTGAATAATTAGTTATTGATTTATATGATAAAGAAATATTTATTTGATGTGGATATATATAATACATTAAAAAAATAATAATAATAATGATAAATAAATAAATTTTAAATAATAAAAATTATTTTGTTTTAGAACATATTAATTGGACTTTGTATTTTATTTGGATCAAAGTGGTAATTTAATTTATATGGGCTTACATATTAATAAGTGATGGATAAATTAAATTGGTAAGATTGAGCTTCAAACTAAGTGGGTCTAAATTATAATTGTGTAATTTTAAAATCCTATTAAAAGTTGGGAGTTAATAAATATATATTAATTAATAAAATTTGTTTTAAGTGAATAAATAAGCAAAACCTAAATTTACCCATAATAAGTCTTACGAAAAGAAGAAAAGAAAAGCTGAAAGCGATTGTGGCGGAGGAGATGATTGTTGTTGGTTGCCAATTCTTTCAAGGTGAGTGTAATTTTCTAGTTGCGATCTATAATTGTAAGTAGATGGCGTTATATACATATAATGATTGGTAATATGCTAGCTTAATAAAATTAAATAATGATAAATCGTGGCATGTGAAAGAAGCAAAATTCTTCTTTGAACTTTCTTTTTGAATGATGTTGTGTATATATATATATATAATACATTAGGATTACTGGTATGTTAAAAATAAAAAAAAAATGATTAGATTATAAATGATAATTTAATTTAGATTGTTTTGTAAAATTGATGTAATTGGATGAATTAATTTCATATTAGTATAATTATAATTATTAGGTAACTTATAATTGTATTATTATTATTTTTATTAGATCGGACGGAAGGAATTTAACGAAATATATTGGGATAATAACTTTGGGTATTACGTTTGCTCAATCCAGGTACGGATTGCGTACACTCTCAGCGATACCTTTGTTAATTTTGATTTGTTCATTTTGTTCTTCGTTTCGATTTTCTGTTATTATTTCACATAATTGTTTCTTGTGAAATTGATATATTTATTTCATTTTAGAGTTGACACATTGGACTCGTACTTGTACTCTTTGAATGAGGTTATCATGTCTAATATTTATTTTGATAATTATAAAGCGGTACATGTTGCTACCTTCTTTTTGAAACCTTGTGACTATAATTTGATTTGGTTCAACATGTACATATAGAACCCTTTTGTTGGTATTATATGCATGTGTTGTGACATGATATTTTGTTAAAATATATACGTAGGGTATACAGCTATAACCACTTTTTGTAGGGGTACCACAGGCATGTCGTCTTAACGAGAGACATGACACTTTCAAATGTGGTGTGATTAGTCCACGGCATCTCATTTAGGCTCGAAGTGGGCCATTTTGGTGTTTTGTTGTGGGGCGTGTGGGTTAACCTAGTTTTACATTACCTGCGGATTGGTGATGTTGTGCCAAACACACTATCAGGATTTGCATACATTTGGATTAGCGGTCAATGTGTGATTTTGTGTGGCATTATTTTGGTTGCTGTGTGGCATCATTTGATTTACTGTGTGGCATTAGTTTGACTTATGCGTGTGGCGTGAGATATATTTTTAGATCATTCGGTTGTGAAATAACTCCGACCATTTGTTTTAGCCTATTATTTTATTGGATCAGTTTTGTTGGTTTACATTGATTCAAGTCATTGAGTTAGTTACTTGATTCGTTATTTCTTTATTCTTTTATTGGTTTACGTCAATTATGTTGATTGGATATATTCCATTCGAGATCTTTGGATATTATATTTAGTTTCGTATTTGCCTCGAGGCTTTATTCGATATTTTGTCTGATTGTTTTATTATATCGGTTGTATATCTTTTGTATATCTGTGTCCGTCTTTGGGCAATTAGCTCATCTTTGTGTTTTTCTTCGGCGAGTTTGAGAGGGTGATTAGGAGGCTAGTGTGATGAGTATTGTCTTTCACCATCTAGGTTGTTTGAATTTTTAAGTTTTGATTATTTTGACTGTTTGGAGAAATGTACTTAGTACTTTATTAATGGATCACCACTATTAATATTTTGAGGTTGTTAGTGCTCTGTTTATTTATTTTGAGGTTTGTTGTCTTTGTGCGTGACCTCCCATTCTTTTTGGGAAGGGGTATTACATAGATGGTATCAAAGCTTAGGTTATTTCTTGTGAAAACCTATTTAGGTTTGATTTTTGTGAGTTAATGGGAAAATCTACGGGTGAGGCGTCGTAGGAATTTTATTCGATTTTGTTCATTATTTGGTTGGTCTTGATTTTGACCAAGTGTCATTCTCTCCTCGAGTTGTAGTTGATTTGAAATGTGAGAAACATTGTTAAGATTATTATTGTTATGCATTGGAGCGATAATATTAGTTAAGGATTGTGATTGGATATCATTAAGGAGAATAAATATGTGATGGTGATGGTGATTGGATATTTTATCTGATTAAGAAATGATTATATGATTATGATGTGAGTATTTGTATAAGCGAGTTTTGATTTTGGCAAATTATTTTTTTAGAATTGTTTTGGTGACAATTTATTATGATCTTAGAATTGAGGATTGATTTTGATGATGATTTTGGTTATGTTAAGCTCTTGGATAATTTGAGGTATGTGTATTGATGGGATACTGATGATAAGGTGAAAATTATTAAGTGTAGAGGATTTTTTTTTGTAATTTGAGTTGTTGATATTCGAGGTATTGGTTTAATCATTTGGAGTTAATGATCAATTTATGGCTATTTTTCTAGTAAGATATTGGAGTTATGTTCTATGAACTTTCTTTGTGATAGTATGGGGAGACATTGAAATTTATTGGATTAAGGTTTGCAATAAGTTGATTTATTATATGATTAGATAGTAAGTGATGAAATTCAATTGATTATTGAAGATCTTGAATAGTTGTGGTTAAAGCTTATCTTGGATGGTAGAATATGTGACTTGGAGTTGGATATGGTGATAAAGAGATTTTAGTAGTATATTTTGGTATTATAATATTTGAGAATTTATTTGATTTGAGGTTATGATATTTTGAAACTCTTAAGGACTTAGGAGAGTTGGTGATAAGAGATATTAGTAGTATATTCTTTGGTGTAATATTATTTGATGAATAGTTCAAATTGAGGATGAGATATTTTGAAGCCCTTGAGGACTTGGGAGAGTTGGTAATATAGGTTGCATAGTTGTTTTTGTTTATCGATGTCTTTAGAGTTTTGTATGAATTTATGTAAAAATAAAAAAAATAATTTGTTAGATCTTTATAAATGCGTGGAAAATAAGCGTTTTATGAATTAAAATTTATTTTAAATATTTTGGGCATTGAATCGTATTTAGATGAAGAAATTTTTTGTGATTTGAATTATGTTCAGAAATGCGTTTAAAGAATGAAACTCAAAAGATATTAGCAGGATTTGCATGACAAGCGATGGATCATGTGATTTAGCGAGAGAACCTTAAAGCGTGAAGGCTTGACCACGATGGTAGCGAAAATTTTACGAATACATGGATAATTGTGTGAATGAAGCAGACTTACGGACTTGATCGTTACAAATGGCGGTGCTACGTCGTAACTAAATTATTTTTAATTTGCATCTTATTTGAATTCAGAGGATGGAATTATTTTTAAGGGGTGAAAAATGTAATAACCTATATTTTTTTTTGATTAAATATTAATTGATTTTATTGTATACAATTGTATTTAAATTAGAAAAAGGTAAATGATTTTTGTTTCTCTCTTTTCTTCCTTGTTTTGTTTGGAAAATTAAATTCTTTTAGTTGGTAATTAAATAACTGATTAAATTATAATTGAGAAAGATAATTCCTTTTGTTAAAGTCTTGTGGTAAAATTATTCGGAGCGAAAAGCTACTTGGGAGATAGAGAGTCTATTGAGGCGGAGTATCCACATCTTTTTGATAATCGAGTGCGTTCATTCTTTTGATTAGGGGGCGAATTCTTTTTTAAGCGGTGGTGATGTAATGCAGATAAAAATAATAATAATAATAATGATAAATAAATAAATTTTAAATAATAAATATTATTTTGTTTTAGAACATATTAATTGGACTTTGTATTTTATTTGGATCAAAGTGGTCATTTAATTTATATGGGCTAATACATATTAATAAGTGATGGATAAATTATATTGGTGAGATTGGGCTTGAACTAAATGGGTCTAAATTATAATTGTGTAATTTTAAAATCTATTAAAAGTTGGGAGTTAATAAATATATATTAATTAATAAAAATTTGTTTTAAGTGTATAAATAAGCAAAACCTAAATTTACCCATAATAAGTCTTACGAAAAGAAGAAAAAAAAAGCGAAAGCGGTGTGGCGGTAGCGGGGAAGAATGATTGTTGTTGGTTGCCAATTCTTTTCGATGAGTGTATTTTTCTAGTTACGATCTATAATTGTAAGTAGATGGCATTATACATATAATGATTGGTAGTATGCTAGCTTAATAAAATTAAATAATGATAAATCGTGGCATGTGAAAAAAGCGAAATTCTTCTTTGAACTTTCTTTTATGAATGATGTTGTGTATATATATATATATATATATATATATATATATATATATATATATATATATATTTAATATATTAGGATTCTTGGTATATTACAAATAATAAAAAAAATGATTAGATTATAAATGATAATTTAATTTAGATTGTTTTGTAAAATTGATGTAATTGGAGGAATTAATTTCATATTAGTATAATTATAATTATTAGGTAACTTATAATTGTATTATTATTATTTTTATTAGATGAATTTGAAGGAATTTAACTTGAAATATATTGGGATAATAACTTTGGGTATTCGTTTGCTCGATCCAGTCAGTTTTACGTACTCTTTCGGTGATACCTTTATTAATTTTGATTTGTTCGTTTTGTTCTTCGTTTCGATTTTCTGTTATTATTTCACATAATTGTTTCTTGTGAAATTGATATATTTATTTCATTTTGGAGTTGACACATTGGACTCGTACTTGTACTCTTTGAATGAGGTTATCATGTCTAATATTTATTTTGATAATTATAGAATGATACATATTTGCTACCTTCTTTTTGAAACCTTGTGACTATAATTTGATTTGGTTCGACATATACATATAGAACCCTTTTGTTGGTATTATATAGCATGTGTTGTGACATGATATTTTTGTTAGAATATACCGTAGGGTATACGAGCTATAACCACTATGGGGGTACCACGAGCATGTCGTCTTTGTACGAAGACATGACACTTTAAATGGTGGTGTGATTAGTCCACGGCATCTAGTTTAGGCTCCGGAGGAAGTGGGCCATTTGGTGTTTTGTTGTGGGGGCGTATGGGTTAACCTAGTTTTACGATACTGTGGATTGGTGATGTTGTGCCCAAACCACTATCAGATTTGCATACATTTGGATTATTTGTCGATGTGTGATTTGCACAATGTGGCATTATTTTGGTTACTGTGTGGCATCATTTGATTTGCACTGTGTGGCATTAGTTTGACTTATCGTGTGGCAGAGATATATTTTTAGCTCATTGATTGTAAATAACTCCGACCATTTTTTTGACCTATTATTTTATTGGATCGATTTCTTTGGTTTACATTGATTCAAGTCATTGAGTTAGTTACTTGATTCGTTATTTCTTTATTCTTTTATTGGTTTCGTCAATTATGTTGATTGGATATATTCCATTCGGATCTTTGGATATTATATTTTCGATTCGTATTATTTGCACTCGAGGCTTTGTTGACATTTTGTCTCGATTGTTTTTCATTATATCGATTGTATATCTTTTGTATATCTATATTACGTCTTTGGACAATTGGCTCATCTTGTATTTTTCTTCAGATGGGTTTGCGGTTGGTGATTTAGGGCTAGTGTGATGAAGTATTGTCTTTCACCATCTAGGTTTTTGAATTTTAAGTTTTGATTATTTTGACTCTGTTTGGAGAAATGTACTTAGTACTTTATTAATGGATCACCACTATTAATATTTTGAGGTTGTTAGTGCTCTGTTTATTTATTTTGAGGTTTGTTGTGCTTTGCACGTGACCTCCCATTCCTTTCTAGGAAGGGGGTGTTACAATATAAATGATGGATTTATTTATTTTATGTGGTTATTAATAAAGGAATTAATGTTGAGATGTTTTATCAGTATTTTGTTGGATTGGATGTATTAAAAGATCAAACCCGGTGTTCTTGAGATATATTACGTGAGTTATAATTTTTTATCCGACCGTTGGATAGTTGTGATTTTTGGATATGTTATACATATATAAGTTGAGTATATGTCCACAAATTTTGAACCGTTAAAAATGAATGTATGGTTTTTTATGAATTTTAAGAGGTGACTGGTTCAGAAATTGTTGAAGTTTATCATTTTGGTGGAAAATTATAGAACTGGTGGGCCCCACTTTTAGTTGGTGAAATGTGCTCAAATTGAATTTCAAATGTGGTGGGTGGCAATAGTAGCGAGATAAAAGCCATCGGTGGCGAGTCAAAGTCTGCGTCGGCGTGCTAACATTTTTCTATAAATAGAGGGCTAAGTTAGAATTGAAAATCACACCAGAAACAAGTTTTCTCTCTTTCTCTCTCTATATTATCAAGCGTATTCTTGTGAGTATTTTGATACTTTGAGTGTTGTTATTAGGATTACAAGTTCCTTGTTTTATATATTGATATTCGATCCCGAAATCTTTCTTTTTGAGGTAAGGGATGTTATTTTCTTCTAATGATGTTATTCTTTCAATATCATTATCTAGAAATATTGGTATGGATTTTATTGTGGAATTTCTACCTTTGTGTGTTGGGGTTCTATTCCGCATTATCGGTCTATTCACGTATATGGGCTTTATTCACGAATCGACACTATTCCTTTGAAAATGAAATTTTCCTTTTTGTCCAAGATATCTATTATAATTCTTATCTTTGATTGTATCCATGTTTTGATCTTTATTTTTGAATTCTACTTCACGATTGGTTATTATGGAATATTATTGAATTTGGATAAAATTTGAAATCTGAATCCTAATATTTGTCCATACATCTCTTGAATTAGTTCTCTAAAATATTTTTCATCATCCTCGATCAAGTAATAGGTGATCTTTGGATGAATATCTTTGAATTTGTAGTGCAAAGATGAATTATTATCGATGAATATCTTTGGCCGTAGTGCAAAAGATGAGCAGTGTTGAGATGAACATATTATTTGGTGATCTGAATGAATATCTTTGGCCTGTAGTGCAAAGATGAATATTTGATTAAAGATGTATATTGATTGATGTTATAGGGATAAAATATTGATGATGGACTTTTAAATCTTAGAAGATAGTAGAACTCATTCTCTACTTAACTATTCTAATGAATTGGTGTTTCTGCTGTATTTGTTGATCTAAAACTTGTTGTCTATTATATTCTATCAGATTTTTCCCTGTTGAAGACTAATAATAATTTGTTGTATATTATCTTAGTCATAATATTCTTTACTGGGCTAGTTGAGCTCACCCTTTTCCTTTTTGTTCCATTTTTCTTCTCAGGAAGTGAGAACATAGCAGGATCTAGTCGAGGTATAGAGTGATGGTTCTAGAAAGATGTTTTAACAGTCCTCACTATTTCTTTAAAATTGTGTATGAATAATTGTAATGAGGGCTAATTTGAGTGTGGATATTATCTAGAAGATAATATTTGTATTTAAACTCACAGTATGTATTATAATCGTATTTTGTCGACAATTGTATTATTGAAGTTGTAGTTTGCTTTTTTTGTACCATGTATTTGGCGACTTCGGAATGGGTGTTGTATACCTATTTTTTTGAAGTCCCGAGACACAATTGTTAAATATTGTGAATTATAATATTAATGATGAAGAAGTTTGTGTTGATTAAAGATGAAATTGATTGTTCCATTGTGTTGGGATTATTAGTGTTAGTGGAAATCGACATTTATTTCGATAATAATTGATGTATGGAGGTTATATTGACCCGATCGGAATTATTGAGGCACTTTTAGGTAGCCGAAGTACTATTCACGAGGTTACTACTCACGGGTAACTATTCACCTGTTACTATTCACTCTAGTATTGTTCACGTGTGGGATTACTATTCACGAGGTACTATTCGGAAGAACTATTCACGAAGTCTTATTCACCGAAAAAATATATTTCTTTTCGGTCAAATCATTTTGGGTACAATATTATTCCATGAGGAGATGTGATAATTTTTTAATAGTTGGTTGAAGTTATAATAGTAAATCAATATCGATCGTTGGTTGAAGATATAATAGTAAATCAATATGGATCGATGGTTTAAAGTTTAATAAGTAAATCGGTATGAATTTGTTGCTTTAAGTTTTAATAGTAAATCAATATGGACAAAATAGTTTAAAAATAAATCAATCTGGACCGTTCATGAATTAGTTACTTATCAGGTCCATTCTCTATAAATAGAAGCTCATTCCTTCATTATTTCTTACGAATTCTTTGAAAACCAGAGAGAGAAACTATAGAGAGAAAGAAGAAAAGTAATACGCTACTTCACTACTCGATATTCGGTTTTTCTAAGGTAAAGGATATTATTTGTTGTATTACGTGAGGGGTATTATTCTTTCGTATTCATGAAGAGAGTTATTTTCTTTCAATATTACGTAAGGGTTGTTATTCCTTTCTTTATTATTACATTGGAATAACCTTTACATAAATGATCTATCGCATGCACAGTGAATACTGTTGTTATTCCATTCTTTATTATTACATTTGGAATATCACATGCATGCGAATTACGCGCATGACATGGTTCCATTCTTTATTATTACATTAGAATAACACATGCATGCGGATCTATCGCATGCACAGTGAATTCTATTGTTATTCTATTCTTTATTATTACATTGAAATAACACATGCATGCGGATTCATGCGCTGGTGAATTATTACATTATTCCATTCTTTATTATTACATTGGAATAATGCATCTACGTTGATTATCGCATGGCGACAAAAATCCATTTACGGTTTCATATGTTTTATTATACTCAGTTGATTAAAGTTTTGGCTTCTATACTCCATGAAATTAGTGGAATATCCTTGATATTTAAGCTTCATCGATATCTTTTCATGGAAATATTCTTGACCATTCTTGAATTTTACTCCACAAAAGCGGTATCATGTTGACAATTTGGACGTTATTGAGTTCAGGATAAATTAACTTATAAATCTTTAAAATTTATTCTTGAACTTGTTTTATTGAATTGTCATCATCCTCATACTTATATTATGTTGAAAGTCATCTTTGGCTTACGTGCATAGATGGACTTGGTATGATTATGACCAGTGATTATTCGGTATAATCATGACCGTAATGTGACGAATGATGTGGTAAAAGTCCTCATTGACCTGTAATTCATTGGTGGACAGTTGTTTGTATGATTATGACCAATGATTATTCGGTATAGTCATGACCATTGATAATTACATGAATATCATGGTCGTGGTGCAGGGATGATTCGATTTTATTTATTAAGCTGAGTCTCAGCGATAAAATTGATTAAAAACTTTTTAAATCATAGAAGATAGTAGATTTTATACTTTACTTGACTCTTCTAATGGATTGCTTATTTCGCTGCAGTTTTTGATCTAAAACTTGTTGTTTATTATATTCTATTAGTTGTTATACTGTTGAAAGCTATTGATAACTTATTCTGCATTATCTTAGTCATAATATTTCTTACTGGGCTAGTTGAGCTCGCCCTTTTGCTTTCATTGTTCTCTTGAAATGAGAACATAAATTTGGGACTAGTCGGGGAGCAGTGATGGTCTAGATGGTGCATTAGTAGTCCTCATTATTCTATGAAATAGTGAGATAATAAATGTAATGAGGACTCCATTGAGTGTGGATATTATCTAGATGACAATATTTGTATTAAAACTCATAGCCTATGTTTTATAAGTATTTTACACATTGTTGTATAATTAGTTTATATTTGTATTACGTACCATGTATCTAGCGACCTAAGATGGTGATGTATACCTATTTTGGGGCGTCACGGTTGGTATCAAAGCAGGGATATGATCCCAGGGTGAGATGTGAGGCAAAGAACTAGGAGGAGAGGGGGAATTCCTTAGCTAGTATGACCTACTAAGTTTATTTGGTATTTAATTGGTGGTCGAAGTATAGGGATAATATGTGATATGTTAATTAACCCTTGTCTTGTGGCGGTGTTTAAAAATGACATCAAGAGAATGTTGAGAATAGCAATGGGCGAGATGAGGCCGTTAAGTTAGTTCAACTAAAAAGGTAACGACCAACAACACGATAATAATCATACCGGTGGCAGCGGCCATGAACAATAATAACCATCGTGGAGGAAATTATCATGCGAAATGGTAACCACTTGGTGGTAATTATGGCCAAGATAATAGAAGTGAAAGTTTCAAGAAGAGGAGATTCAATAATAATGGAAAGGCGTCGACACCAACACACATTGTTGTTAAGGAAGGAGAGCAATGAAGCGGTCGTATATTACAAATCGCGGAGGGTGGGACACATCGGTCAAAGCATGCGATGCGGTCAAAGCATGTTATAATTATGGAAAAGAAGGTCACTTAGCTTTGATTTTTGCCGTGCACCAAAGTCAAATCCAATTTGGGGACGGTGGCACAAAAGCGGATCTGGACAAAACAAAGTCGGTGGTTTTAAGGAATAGCGTTTTTTCGTGACTTCTCAAAATCGAGTGACTGAGCGAAGTTAGCGGGTTAGTTAATTATAAATTCTTGCGAAGTCTATACCTTATTGAATACCCGGTTCTACCCGATTCTTTTATCTCTCTTGCTTGCGCTCAGCGTTTAAATTTGACTTGAAAAAAATTAGACTTTGACTTATTGGTTAAAACTTCAATATTAGAAACCGCCGTTACCTCCTTTGTTTATAAATCTTGTTGATTCAAATTGACACTTTCACGTTACATCAATCTTATCTCTTTGAAAATATTTGCCTTTGATGTGATTTTAGGAATTGATTGGTTAACTACTCATCAAGCTTTTTGTAAGGTTGTTAGCTTTCATATTCCTAACCAACCTGTTATGCGAATTCAAGCAACCAAACCACTAAAGTCAATCAATGTTATATTAAGCCATAAGTAAAGAGCCTCAAGCCTTTCGCTGGTGACTTCCTTGTACGGAATGCACTGAAGCCAGACTTTCTGTAGGCGACGTAGTGAATGACGATGACAAGTTGATAGGTATCAATGTGACGTACTATCCAAGTCTTATATGAGGGTCACAGTTTTGAATGATATTTTTATTGTTAATAAATTTTCTGACGTATTCTTGAAGACTTCTTAGCCTACCCCTAGAGCGTGAAATCGAATTTTGTATTGACCCCAGTACAAAACCCATTTCTTAAACCCTCAAATATTTTCTTCACCTAAAATGAAAGTAACATGTGCCAAAGACGTTGGCTTGAGCTATTGAAGATTACGATCGTACCATTCAATATCATCGTGGAAGAGCGAACGTGGTAGCTGACACGTTGAGTAGAAGATCGTATGCGTTTATGAGTGCGATGTTGTTAACACAAAGACCCATTTCGTATAACTTACAAATGATGGAGATAGAGTTAAAGACTCTAGGGACCCACGTGAAGATAACGAATATACGATTGGAATCGACTTTAATCGATAAAGTTAAATATGCTCAAGCTACATACTCAAAGCTGATGAATGTGAAGAAGAAGGTTTAAGAGGGCGTTATTCTAGAAGCAAGAATCGATGAAGAGAGAAATCTGACCCTCGATTTTATTGGCCCATTTGAAATCCTTGATCGGTAGGGGCGTGACCTATAGACTCGTTTTACATAAGTATATCGGCGTGTTCATAGCGTTTTTCATGTATCGATGTTACGTAAATATGTGGATGACCCGAACCACGTTATTAAATTAGAACTGAGCGAGATAGCGAGAAGATTTAGCGTATGAGGAGCTACGTGTTAAAATCTTGGATAAGAAGGATCGTATTCAACACTCAAGGTTATACCTCAAGAGTTGAATACGAAATGAAGTCAAAGGTATCCTCATCTCTTCGGCATACCAGATACGTACATAAATTTCGAGGGCGAAATTTCATAAGGAGGGGAGATTGTGATACTCCAAATTTTATGAATAAAGATTTAAATTTCTCAAAATATTTTTTAAATATTATGGTGTGGATTTGATATAATGTTATAGTTGTGGGTAATATTTATAAATTTTGCAAAGTATGCAAGTTGTTATAAAATATTCATTTTATTGGGGAATATTAAATGCGATGGTACGATCATTGGTGGACCCTAGCGGAATTATTTTGGATTGAGAAAGCGATAAAAATATTTTATGAAAACAACGGTAAGGAAGTTTTACCTTTAAAACTATTGAACTACCCGGTAGTAAAGAAATCTGATGTCTGGCGTGGTTGCATAGTAGCACGTGGTATTGATTATTGATGCTTACGTGAAGTCACTATGTTATACTCGATTATTGCTATAGTAATTTATACATCATATCTCTCGTATTATTGATTCAATTATTGTCACGATTATCATCGCATAATATGTAATATTATTAAATCGATAATTGAGGCGACAAAGTTATTCATATTATTATTTGCAATATTGACAATGTCTAGAAATTACATCGAGGAGAGGTTTGGTCACCTAATTGCGGCATGATAAAGAGAAATCCTTATCGGAAAGCCTTCTCTTTCACAGGAGCGACACTGGTTATTAAATATTGTGAATTATAATATTAATGATAAAGAAGTTCGTGTTGATTAAAGATGAAATTGATTGTTCCATTGTGTTGGGATTATTAGTGTTAGTGGAAATCGACATTTATTTCGATAATAATTGATGTATGGAGGTTATATTGACCAATCAGGTATTCGGGGCACTTTTCTTGTCGGAGTACTATCCATGGGTTACTATTCACGGGTTACTATTTACCCAGTTACTATGCACTCTAGTATTGTTCACTCGGGTATTTGGGACACTTTTCGTGTTGGATTACTATTCACGGGGTACTATTCCCGAAGAACGATTCACGGGGTACTATTCACCCAAAAAATATATTTCTTTTCGGTCCAAATCATTTTTGGGTACAATATTATTCCATGAGGAGATGTGATCATTTTTCAGACCGTTGGTTGAAGTTATAATAGTAAATCAATATGGATCGTTGGTTGAAGTTATAATAGTAAATCAATATGGATCGTTGGTTGAAGATATAATAGTAAATCAATATGGATCGTTGGTTTAAAGTTTTAATAGTAAATCAGTATGGACCGTTGCTTTAAGTTTTAATAGTAAATCAATATGGACCGTCCGTTTAAAAATAAATCAATCTGGACCGTTCATGAATTAGTTACTATTAGGTCCATTCTCCTCTAAATAGAAGCTCATTCCTTCATTATTTCTTACTGAATTCTTTGAAACTCTAGAGAGAAACTATAGAGAAAAGAAGAAAAGTATTACGCTACTTCCACTACTCGATTATTGATTTTTCTAAGGTAAGGGATATTATTTGTTGTATTAAGTAAGGGGTATTATTCTTTTCGTATTCATGAAGAGAGTTATTTTCTTTCAATACTCGTAAGGGTTGTTATTCCTTTCTTTATTATTACATTGGAATAACCTTTATGTCTTGCGGTCTATCGCATGCATGGTGGTCATTGGTATTCCATTCTTTATTATTACATTGGAATATCACATGCATGCGGATTCGCATGGTTATTCCATTCTTTATTATTACATTAGAATAACTTTTATGCATGCGATTCTATCGCATGCACTGGTGAATTCTGTTGTTATTCTATTCTTTATTATTACTGTTGAAATAACTTTTATGCATGCGGATTCATGCGCTTTGGTGAATTCTTCTATTATTCCATTCTTTATTATTACATTTGGAATAAATGCATCTACGTTGATTCTGCATGGCGGCAAAAATCCATTTACGGTTTCATATATTCTATTATACTCGGTTGATTAAAGTTTTGGCTTCTATACTCCATGAAATTAGTGGAATATCCTTGATATTTGCGCTTCATCCAGTATCTTTTCATGGAAATATTTTTCTGTCCATTCTTGAATTTTACTTCACAAAGCAGTATCATGTTGACAATTTGGACGTTATTGAGTTCAGGATAAATTAACTTATAAATCTTTAAAATTTATTCTTGAACTTGTTTTATTGAATTGTCATCATCCTCATGCTTATATTATGTTGAAAGTTATCTTTAGCTTACGTACATAGATGGACTTGGTATGATTATGACCAGTGATTATTCAGTATAATCACTACCGTAATGTGACGAATGATGTGGTAAAAGTCCTCATTGGCCTGTAATTCATTGGTGGACAGTTGTTGATATGATTATGAGCGAGGGATTATTCGGTATAGTCATGACCATTGATGATTACATGAATATCACAGTGCAGTGATGCGAGGATGATTCGATTTTATTTATTACTGTAAGACCCCAACTTTTATAAATAAAGATGAATTTTCTATAAATATCATTTTGAATATTATGGAGTAAATTTGATATAATATTATAGTTGTAGGTAATATTTATAAATTTTGCAAAATGCATGAGTTGTTATATAATATTCGATTGAATTAGAGGAATATTTTTTTAACGGGGAATATTAAATACAATGACACAATCATTGGTGGACCCCCCAGCGAAATTATTATCGAATTGAGAAAATGAGAAAAATATTTTATTAAAAATAACGGCGGTAGTTTTACCATTATTACTGTTGAACTACTCGGTAGTAAAAGTACAGTAATACGCATGGTTGCATAGTAGCACACGGTATTGATTATTGATGCTTATATGATAAGTCACTCAGTTTTGTTTTATTGGTATTATTAATGTAATAAAACAGAAAAACTTTTTATATAAAACAGAATACTTTTATAAAGTTATTCGTTTTATTAGGCTAATAGTAAAAAAATTATATAAAATAGAATACTTTTATAAAGTTATACATTTTATTAGAGAATAATTAGAATATATTATATTTTATTATGCGTAGTGTTTGCATAGTAAAATCTTTTATAAAGTTATTAGTTTTATTAGATTATAAATAGAATATATTATATTTTATTTAAAAGATTTTACTTTAAATATGGATAGTCAAATTAAAGTAAATCAATACAGATAGTTCATTAGTTAGTTACTATGCAGTCCATTCTTCTATAAATAGAAGCTCATTCCTTCATTATTTCTTACGAATTCACTGAAACTCTAGAGAGAGAAATTATAAAGAAAATATAAAAAGTATACGCTACTTCCCTACTACTCTTATATTAGGTTTCTTTTTACGGTGAGGGATATTATTTCTTTTATATTCATGAAGAGAACTTTTGTTATTCCATTCTTTATTATTCTCTTTGGAATAACTTGTTATCGTGGTGTAACATTCTAGAATTTTAAAGTGTAATATTAAATATTTATTAATTAATATAAGTATTTAATGGATATGTTTATTGTTGAATAAATAATTATTCAATTTGAGTTGATGTGGTTTAGTTAATTATTTGTTGAATAAATAATTAAATATTAAATATTAAATATTTATTTATAATATTAAATATTTATTGAATTATATAAGTATTTAATGGCAATTTGAGTTGATGTGATTTAGTCGATTATTTGTTGAATAAATAATTAAGGAGCTAAGAAAATTAATTGTTATGAGGTTATATACTAATTTAATTTAATAATTAAGTTAGAAAGCTAATAATGATTAAATGAATTATAGTATTTTAATTGAAATTTGTGATTAAAATAAAGTGTTAGTTGATTAAATAAAATTATAATTATAAAGAAATTATTGTTTTTTGATAATGATTTATGTATTAAAGTAATTTAATAGATTAGTATTTGAATTGATTAAATTGATTATTTAATTAAATAGAAATGTGACAAATAACCTTGCTATAAAGGAGTTACTAAAATAAATTAAGGGAGTTTAATTGGTTTTGCCAAACAAGGCCTAATGCCTATTAAGTCTTTTATCTAATTATGTTTTACCAAACAAGGCATAAGAATTAATGAGTTATTTTTAGTTAGTTAACCAAACAAGCCTTATGGCTTTTGATTTTCAAAATTTAAAAGCGATGTTAGTTAAAATCATATACTTAATATCTATATTATTATTATTATCGTTATATGATAATGTCGTAAACTAGAGTTGGGGAGAGAAGAAGAAGAAGAACACAAAGAAAAAAATTAGAAAACTCTAGAGAGAAGGTGAGTGTTTTCTAACGGAGTTTTTGAGAAAAGAATTGGGGAAAAGAATAGTCATCATCTTCCTAATCAAAGGTAGGAGCTTAATTTTTGTTTAAAAGTTTAGTTTTTTCTTCTTCTTCCAAAAGTTCTCTGTGACATTTATAAAAGATAAATTGATGGTGTTTATAGTTATATGATTAATTATTGATTATAAGATGATTCCATGAGTTTATATATGATTATAGATAAATGAATTCATGTATGTATGTGTTTTGTGGAAGAAAATATATTACAGTGTTCATATGAAAATATATATGAATACGGCTTAGTTTGAAGTAGAAATTAAGGTTTAATTAGTTGTTAAAGCGATAAATTGATTATTGAATTTGATAGAGTGTGTATAATCATAACTATGGTATTTTAAAATTTCTGTTTTGATTGAAAAATAAAATCACAGTGTTGATTTCCATTGAAAACATCAAAAATGGAGTTTTTGCCAAAAACATTGGAATTGGGTGTTGTATATTTGATGTTTATGTTATTTATGGGTAGAAACATGTTAGAAGTCTTCACAATATGATTACATGAAGTCTATGTGTAAATTACATGTTAATCAGTCTATTAGATTGGAGCTTTTAGGCCAATTTGGCTTTTGTTCATCTTGTTCTTGAGAGCTTGGTGGCAGATTAAGAGTCAGGGCCTTGCAGCATTGCCAATCTATAAATCTTACTGCCATGACAGGCGCCACTCTGCGGCCTTAATCAATATCTGTAACTCCTACATGGCCATGACTTAAGCGTCATTGTGACGCGAACCACGATGTAAAGCGTGGTGCTTGCATGACGTGAGTTAGCGAGAATATTACGACGATTTTGTTTAAGTGTGCAAAGCTTGAAAATAAATGTTATGTGTTAATAATAGGAATGTTAAATGATGATTTCGGTAGTATTAAGCTATGAACGAACATGTTATCAAGTGTTACCTAGTAGTAACATAGTTTGATTATGTGAATGGATAATTTAACTTACATGATGTATATATTTGTTTATATAGATATAAAATGTTGGTAATGACTAATTATGTCATGATGACATATGTATAGGGTATTGATTCAAGTTGTAAGGTTTGAAAGCTTGTGCTAAAGGCAAGTTCTCTAACTCAAAACTTCATTTATGCGAGTTTAATTTGATTGAAATGCGTTATTGTTTTCAAATTAAATTTCAATTGTTGTAAGTTGCTACCTCTACACTTTCGTAGAGCTAGATTGCCTATTAATGAATAAAATATTGTATCTAGTTTCTCATAACGATACAAATATCCCAAATCTTATAGTTTAATATTGAACAAGTTTCTCTAATATGCAACTTATTATTTAGCATGCAAATTCGCTTGGTTGTTATTCTAGTGATTGAACAACTTATCGTTCAAATTACTATTCACTATGCCTGATTAGTATTCAATTCTCAATAACTTTGACCTAATATTATTCAAAGCAAATTATGATATGATTATTCAATGTTTGCTATTAGATTATTCCTAAAGCATGACTTTAGTTTACTATGATTGATTGATCACGATTATTCTATAGTATAGTGTTATTGGTTTTATTCAACTACTCCTTGGTTGATGTTCGTTGAATTCCAAATTTTCTTGAAAGCTTATCAAACCAAACTTACTTTAGTGCGGACTTGTATTCTAAATCTTTGAGATGAACAACTCTTTTAATAGAGGTTTCGCTTAAGCGTTGAAATGGTTATGCACAATACATTGTACTAAGGGTTGATCCCCTAAGTGCATTGGAGTCCTTATAGTCTTATATTTGTTAAAGTTAAAGTTGAAAGATTACTTATAAGCGTGGACATGATTCGTGGTCATTAGACCCTCGTTGAATGTTATAATTTTTGGAAAGTTAATAGAATATATTGTTCGATTCTATTGAGCCTAATATTGGCAATTGATGTAAAAAGTTTAAAGATTTACTTATTATTATTTCAAGTGGGCCTTGTTTGCTCACTCTTTGTAAAATTTCTTACAGCTAAAGTTGAAATGGGTGATGTACCTAGCACCAGTAAGGAAAAAGGAAAGATGAATAAATACTGAAGACTTGTAATAGTTTTGATAGTTTACTTTCAGACTTTGGTTTAAAGATTGTAATGAAGTTTATTTAAATTTCTGCTTTTGAATGATTGTTGTTAAAGGTTAGATAACCTAGGAGATTTTTATTTAAGTTTTATCCTGTATGGGCAGGTTTTTATTATTCAATTTTATTATAATTGGGTAGTTAGAAATGAATGTTTTGATTAAGTGAACACCAAATCTTGAGGAAATGAAGTACACGGATTTGGGGGGGTGTCACCTATGAGACTACCCTATACTTGGTGACATTCTTCTATTATTAGTCTTTATTATTATTACATTTGGAATATCATATGCATGCGTTTCTGTGGGACTGGTTAAAATCTTTATTATTATTACATTTGGAATATATCATATGCATGCGTTTCTGTGGGGACGAATTACTATTTTTATTATTATTACATTGAATATCATATGCATGCGTTTCTGTGGGACACAGTTCTCTCATATTATTACATTTGGAACATCACAGCCGGTGTGAATTTACTTTGACTGGTTCCGTTACTTATTATTACATTGGAATAACTTTTGCATGTCTGCAATCTACCGCATGCATGGTGATTTCTTTTGTTATTCAATTCGTTATTATACTCAGTTAGTTAAAGTTTTGACTTCTATACTCCATGAAATTAGTGGAATATCCTTGATATTTGCGCTTCATCTAGTATCTTTTCATGGAAATATTCTTCTGAGCATTCTTGAATTTTACTCTACAAAGCAGTATCATGTTGACAATTTGGGCGTTATTAGTTCCTAGATAAATTAATTCTTAAACTTGTTTTATTGAATTCTTATGTCATTGTCATCATCCTCATGTTTATATTTTTGAAAGTCATATGTGGCCTTTAGTGCATAGATGGACTTGGTATGATTATGCGAGGATTATTCGATTGTAATCATGACCATAATATTACAATTGATGTGGTAAAAGTCCTCATTTGGTAGTAGTGCATTGATGGAACGGTTGTTGGCATGATCATGACCATTAATGAATACACAAATATTCTTGGCGTAGTGCATGGATAATTGTGGTCGTGATACTAAAGAATATCCTTGGCCGTAGTGCAGGGGTGATTCGATGATGTGGATTATTTATTAAGCTGAGTCCCAACGATAAAAGTGATGAAAAACCTTTTAAATCATAAAAGATAGTAGATTTTATTCTCTACTTGACTCTTTTAATGGATTGCTTGTTCAGCTATGATTAAACTTGATGTTTGTTATATTGTATCAGTTTAACACTATTTAAGGCTAATGATAATTTATTCTGCATTATCTTAGTCATAATATTTCCTACTGGGCTAGTTGAGCTCACCCTTTCTTTCAATGTTCTCTTCAGGAAATGAGAATATAGCTAGGACAAGTCGGAAAGCGGAGTGATGGACGAGATGATAGTATTAGTAGTCCTCATTATTACATTAAATAGTGTGATAATAAATGTAATGAGGACCCCATTGAGTTTGTATATTGTCTGCAGATGACAATATTTGTATTAAAACTCACGACATATGTTTGAGTCGTATTTTTACACATTGTTATATAATTAAGTTGTATTTGAATTTTGTACCATGTATTTGGCGACTCAAGATGGGTGATGTATACCTATTTTTAGGGGCGTCACGAGTTAATATCAAAGCTTAGGGATATGATCCACGGCTAAGATGTGAGAATAGAACTAGGAGGAGAGGCAGGGAATTCCGCCAGCTAGTATGACCTACTAAGTTTTTTTGTATTTAATTGGTCGGTCGAGAATATAGGGATAATATGTTACATGTCAATTAACTTTTGTTTTGTGGTAGTATCACGAAAATGACATCAAGAGAATGTTGAGAATAGCAATGGAGCACGCAGTGACGGTTGATTCACTACATATCAATAATCGAGGATAATGTGCATCGAGGCGACAATCCTCGGAAAACAACAACAACTTGACCAAATGATGAATGATGGAATGTTCGGAGGCTTTATGCAATTCATGCAATGACGTGGCGAGGCTCTCATCCAAAATGTAGGTGGAAACCTTGGAAACTCTCTCGGACGGTCACCGCTAAAAGCAGTTCAAAGGCTGGGACCCACGGAGTTTATTGGAGAGCCAAAACCATTTAAAGCGGAAGCATGGATAAGCAGATCATCAAGATATTTGATGCCTTGGGATGCTTCGAGGAGCAAAAGGTTCCTTTGCCGCCTTTTATGTTGCGAGGAGAGGCGATTCTTGGTGGGAATCGGTAAAGTGTACTCAACACTTGCTTTGAAAATGTCTTGGAGAAGTTCAAGAACTATTCAACGACAAGTACTTTCCGAAAGTATTCGTCACATGAAGGAGGTGGAGTTCATCAAGTTGGAGCAGAATAATATGGCCCGTGTCATGATGCGAATCAAAGTTTGCCAAGTTGTCTGGTTTGCGTCCCACTTGGTGGATAATGAAGAAAATAGCGTGAATGTTTTAAGAGGTTTAAAGCGGAGATCGTCAACATCTTATTTCTCATAAACTATGTTTGTATTCGGATGTTGTAAATAGGGCTCGGATTAGTGAAGCGCGATAACGAGTCAACACAACCAAAAGAAGCGTGAGACAAAATGATAATACCAATGAGAGCATTCATCGAGCGGTGACAACAAGCGTGGAGGAATCAACATGCGAAGTGGTAACCACTTGGTGGTAATCGAGGCCAAAATAATAAGAATGGACATTTCAAGAAGAGGAGATTCAACAATAATGGAAAGAGCGTCATCACCGGCACCGTTGTTAAGGAAGGAGAAAGACCACCTATCATATGCTTCAAATGCGGAAGGAAGGGACACATCAATCCAAACTACACTTTGCCGTCCAAAAGCATGTTATAATTGTGGAAGAAGGTCACTTAACCCGATTTTGTCATTCCAGAAGACAAGTTCAACTAGGATGGAGGCACCAAAGTAGTCGAGAAAAGTCAAAGTCGGTAGTCTGAGGGAGGCGTTTGTTGTGACCTCGAAAGCAAGGAACCTGAATGATGTCATCACGGGTAAACTTATCATAAACTCTAGCGAAGTCTATACTTTATTTGATACCGGTTCTACCCATTCTTTTATTTCTCCTACTTGCACTCAACGATTAAATTTAGCTCCGGAGAAATTAGGCGTTGACTTATCTGTGGAAACTCCATTGGGAGAAATCTTCATTACATCCTTTGTTTATAAGTCTTGTTTGGTTCAAATCGGTACCCTCACATTACAATCGATCTTATTTCATTGAAAATACTTGCATTTGGCGTGATTCTAGGGATTGATTGGTTAACTACTCATCATTAAAAATTAATTGTTTTTCGTAAGGTTGTTAGCTTTCATATTCCTAATCAACCTATTATGCGAATTCAGCGACAAAACCATTAAAATCAATCACGGTCATTTCAAGCCATAAAACTATTCGTTTATTGAAAAGCGGATGTCAAGCTTTCTTAGCTCATGTCACGGATCTAAACAAAAATAAATCGGTTTTGAATGATATTTCTATTGTTAATAAATTTCTGGCGTCTTCCACTGAAGAACTACTGGCCTACCCCAGGCGTGAAATTGAATTTTGTATCGACCTTGAACCGTTACAAAACCCATTTCCAAAGCCCCATATCGAATGGCTCTATTGAACTTGAGGAGTTAAAGACCCAGCTGCGAGGAATTTTTAGACATTATCTTTATTTCGTCCTAGTACTTCTTCTTGGTGCTCTGTTCTATTCGTGAAGAAGAAAGATGGGAGTATGCAACTTTGTATGGATTATCGGGAGTTAAATCATGTCACCATCGAAATAGGTACCCATTGCCGCGTATTGATGACATGTTTGACCGATTGCAAGAGCCAAATTCTTTTCAAAGATTGATCTTCGTTAGGATATCACCAATTGAAGATTAGAACCAGAGTGAATTCCTAGTCATGTTCTTTGGATTGACTAATGCTCCTGCTGCCTTCATGGATATGATGAACCAAGTATTCAAGGAATATTTGGATCACTTTGTGGTCGTCTTTATTGATAACATCCTTATTTATTCCAAAATCCGTGAAGATCATGAGCAACACTTGAGGCTGACACTCCAAAAGCTTCGTGAATACAAGCTTTATTCCAAGTTGAAGAAATACGAGTTCTGGCTTGAGGAAGTAGCATTCCTTGGGCACGTAGTATCAAGTCATGGAATATCTGTTGACCCGACAAAGATTGAAGCTATTCAAAGCTGGGAGCAACCTAAATCAGTGACCGAAGTCGTAGCTTTCTCCGGTTTAGCTGGTTATTATCGGAGATTCGTGGAAGGATTTTCTCAAATCGCTACTCCATTAACTCAGCTGACTCGGAAAGATACAAAGTTCGGTTGGAGCGAAGAATGTGAAAAGAGTTTTCAAGAACTCAAGAGGAGACTCATTTAATTTTATTACGACAATACCATCGGCTCGGAGGGATTTGTCATCTATAGTGATGCTTCGGGCAAAGGGTTGGGATGTGTTCTCATGCAACATGGGAAATTCATAGCATATGCCTCAAGAAAACTCAAAGAATATGAGAGGAGTTATCCTACTCATGATCTAGAGTTAGCGATTATTGTCTTCGCACTTAAAATTTGGAGGCATTACTTGTATGGGGAGAAAGTGGAGATCTTTACGGATCATAAAAAGCCTCAAATATTTCTTCACTCAAAAGGAACTCAACATGCGACAACGACGTTGGCTTGAAGCTATTGAAAGATTATGATCATACCATCAATACCATCACGGAAAAGCGAGCGTGGTAGTTGGCGCATTGAGTAGAGCGATCATATGCAAATCTGAGTGCGATATTGTCAACGAAAAGGCACATTTGTGTGACTTAAAAAGGATGGAGATAGATTTAAAGACTCGGGAACCATGGGATGATGGATAATATCTGAGTAGAACCGAGCTTTAATTGATCTGATTAAAATTTGCTCAAGCTCTGAGACACGGAGGTGATGCGTATGAGGAAGAAAGTGCAAGAAGGTGCTATGCAGGAAGCAAGAATCGAAGAAGAAGGAATACTTGAGTCAACTCCGGACTTTGTGTTCTAACGAATACGATTTAAAGTATAAAATCATGATGGGGCGCACAACTGCCGTTTGCAATCCATCTGGGAGTACCAAAATGTATCATGATCTTCGTCATACATTTTGGTGGAGCAATATGAAAGAGAGATAGCATTGTTTATCTCAAGGTGTCTAACTTGTCAGCGAGTTAAGCGGAGCATCAAGGACCAAAAGGTCCATTACAACCACTTGAAATTCCAGAATGGAAGTGGGAGCACATTACCATGGATTTCGTTACCGGTCTTCCTAAGGTTTGATTTCATTTCTGGAGCACATTCCAGAAAGTATAGATGTGATTTGGGTCGTTGTTGATAGTTTGACCAAGTCTGCTCATTTCTTACCAATACGAGAAACTTATACACTTGAACGTCTTGCTCGTATGTACATAAACGAGATTGTAAGAAACTTATGTACACTTGAACTTGTTTTATTGAATTCTTATATCATTGTCATCATCCTCATGTTTATATTTTTGAAAGTCATCTGTGGTCTGTATTGCATAGATGGACTTGGTATGATTATGACCAAGGATTATTCGGTGTAATCATGGTAGTAATGTTACAATTGATGTGGTAAAAGTCCTCATTGGCCCGTAATGCATTGATGGATGAGTTGTTGGCATGATCATGACCATTAATGAATACACAAATATTCTTGGCCCGTAGTGCATGGATAATTGTGGGTCGTGATACTAAAGAAAATCCTTGGTAGTAGTAGTGCGGGGGTGATTCGATGATGTGGATTATTTATTGTGAGTCCAATGATAAAAGTGATGAAAAACCTTTTAAATCATAAAAGATAGTAGATTTTATTCTCTACTTGGCTCTTTTAATGAATTGCTTGTTCATTGCATTTAAACTTGATGTTTGTTATATTGTATCGGTTTAACCTTTGTTTTAAGGCTAATGATAATTTATTATGTATTATCTTAGTCATAATAATTCCTCTTGGGCTAGTTGAACTCACCCTTTCTTTTCTTTGTTCTCTTGAGGAAATGAGAATATAAATTTGGGACAAGTCGGAGAAGCGGAGTGATGGACGGATGATGATAGTATTAGTAGTCCTCACTAGTCATTAAATAGTGTGATAATAAATGTAATGAGGACCCCATTGAGTTTGTATATTGTCTAGATGACAATATTTGTATTAAAACTAATAGCATATGTTTAGTCGTATTTTACATTATTTGTTGTATAATTAAGTTGTATTTGAATTTTTGTACCATGTATTTGGCGACTCAAGATGGGTGATGTATACCTATTTTGGGGACGTCACATAAACTGAGTCTCAGCAATAAAGTTGATGAAAAACTTTTTAAATCATAGAAGATATATAGTAGATTTTATACTTTACTTGACTCTTCTAATGGATTGCTTATTCATTTCTGCGATTTTGATCTAAAACTTGTTGTTTATTATATTCTATCAGTTGTTATACTGTTGAAGGCTATTGATAACTTATTCTGCATTATCTTAGTCATAATATTTCTTACTAGGCTAGTTGAGCTCACCCTTTTGCTTTCCTTTGTTCTCTTGAGGAAATTAGAGCGTATTTGGGACTAGTGGGAAAGCAGTGATGGTCTAGATGGTGCATTAGTAGTCCTCACTTGAACTTATGTACACTTGAACTTGTTTTATTGAATTCTTATATCATTGTCATCATCATCATGTTTATATTTTTGAAAGTCATCGTAGTGCGTAGTGCATAGATGGACTTGGTATGATTATGACCAAGGATTATTCGGTGTAATCATGGTAAGTAATGTTACAATTGATGTGGTAAAAGTTCTCATTGGCTGTGGTGCATTGATGGACGATTGTTGTTGGCATGATCATGACCATTAATGAATACACAAATATTCTTGGCCCGTAGTGCATGGATAATTGTGGTCATGATACTAAAGAATATCCTTGTCAGTAGTAGTGCGGGGGTGATTCGATGATGTGGATTATTTATTGTTGAGTCCCAGTGATAAAAGTGATGAAAAACCTTTTAAATCATAAAAGATAGTAGATTTTATTCTCTACTTGGCTCTTTTAATGGATTGCTTGTTCCGCTGCAGTTAAACTTGATGTTTGTTATATTGTATCGGTTTAATACTGTTTAAGGCTAATGATAATTTATTATGTATTATCTTAGTCATAATAATTCCTCTTGGGCTAGTTGAACTCACCCTTTCTTTCACTTTGTTCTCTTGAAATGAGAATATAGTATGGGACAAGTCGGAGAAGCGGAGTGATGGACGGAGATGATAGTATTAGTAGTCCTCACTAGATACATTAAATAGTGTGATAATAAATGTAATGAGGACCCCATTGAGTTTGTATATTGTCTAGATGACAATATTTGTATTAAAACTAATAGCATATGTTTAGTCGTATTTTACATGACTGTTGTATAATTAAGTTGTATTTGAATTTTGTACCATGTATTTGGCGACTCAAGATGGGTGATGTATACCTATTTTGGGGACGTCACATAAGCTGAGTCTCAGCAATAAAGTTGATGAAAAACTTTTTAAATCATAGAAGATATATAGTAGATTTTATACTTTACTTGACTCTTCTAATGGATTGCTTATTCCGCTGCAGTTTTTGATCTAAAACTTGTTGTTTATTATATTCTATCAGTTGTTATACTGTTGAAGGCTATTGATAACTTCTTCTGCATTATCTTAGTCTATATGACAATATTTGTATTAAAACTCACAGGCTATGTTTTGTCGTATTTTACACGACTATTGTATAATTAGTTTGTATTTGTATTCTGTACCATGTATCTAGCGACCCAAGATGGGTGATGTATACCTATTTTGGGGGCGTCAAACATGCCCTCCCATGTACGAAGGTTTCCTTGAGCACTTCTCAAATATTTTAATTTCTAAAATAGTTATTGATTGTACCTTTATGTAAGGTGCCATTGAGGCGTCTTATCCAAGGTTGAGATGAGGAGATTCTGATTGGTATATATTTGTATCAAAACTCACAACATATGTGTTGTATTTTGCACGACAATTGTAGTAATAAAGTTGTAGTTATTTTCTGTACCATGTATTTGGCAACTCAAAATAGGTTGGATGGATTGAACCTATTTTGGGGGCGTCACATTTGGTATCAAAGCTTAGGGATATGATATCTAGCGGAGATCCGGGATTAGAACTAGAAAGCGAGAGACGAGTAATATCCTTCGCTAGTATGTGTCCTACCTAAGATGAATTTTCTTACTTAAGTTGACAAATTGTGATATGTCAATTAACCTTTGTTTTGAAGCTGTATTCTAGAATGATATCTGAAATACAGGAGATGAGCAATGGAGAAATCGTGAGGATAGGGAAGATGGAATCTGAAAAGAAAGCAAGGTATTCTCAACTCATTGAAATACCAGGTACGTAAATTTTGGGGACCAAATTTCATAAGAATGGGAGATTGTATGACCTCGAATTTTATGAAATAAAAGTATTCAATTTTTTTATTTAGTAAATAGTTAAATTTATAAAAGTTTAAAGTTAAGGGTGACATATGAAATTTTTCAAAATAAGCAAGTGGCTATAAAATACTTATTGTTGTCGAGGAATATTCGTTTGGTGGTGAAATATTCTTTTTGTCGGGAATATCCAAATGCGATAAGTAGCGATCATTTGTGGACCTCATAACATAATAACTATCGGATGAAGAAAAGCGACAAGTTTGAATTTTTTATAAATAACGGCGTAGTTATTACGATTAACCTTTGTTGGAATACACGGTGGTTAAAATCGATGAATGGCGTTGTTTACGATAGCACTGCGGTATTGCACGATATTTTGAATTATTGATTCTTACGTGAAGGCACTACTCAATAATTGTTATAATAATTCTTTATTCAATATTTTATTTTATTGATTCAATAATTGTTGCGTTGATATTTTATATTATTGTTGTTTCAATAATTGTCACTGCAGAGTATTTTCCATTATCAGATCAATAATTCATATTATTTGAATAATCTTATTAGATAGCATTATTGGCAATGTCTAGAAAGTTCTGTCAAGGAGAGGTTTGGTCACCTAATTGCGCTCCAGTAAGGAGAAATCCTTATCGGAAAGCCCCCACTTTCTTGGGAACCACCTGGTTATCATTATTGTGACTCTGTAATATTATTTGTAAATAATTAATTATTGATTTATATGATAAGGAAATATTTATTTTATGTGGATATAAATGATGGATATATTTTATGTGGTTGTAAAAGAAGAAATTAAAGCTGAGGTATTTTATTTTCTCGAAATGGAGGCATTAAAAATCAAATCAGTGTTCTTAAAGCTCTATTGCGTGAGTTATAATTTTGATCCGACCATTGAATCGTTGTGATTTTTAGATATGTTATACATATATAAGTTGAATATATACCCACAAAATTTGAACCGTTAAAAATTAACGTATGATTTGTTATAAATTTTAAAAGGTATTGAAAATCGTCCGTTTGTGGATTTCGAATATTTTCTGTCTGGAATTTGGAAAAACTTAAAGCTACAAAGTTGTAGAGAATTCGATTTTGTGTGGTATGAATATAAAATTCGTATTTTTCTGATAAAAAGGCTATTTATTATGAATTACTGAAGTTTCAAAAAATAAAATGATTTTTATTAAAATTGGGTGGGACCCACTTTTGGTTAGTGTTGAAACATGTGTCTTTGAATTTGGGGTGGGCCCCTGTTGTGGTGGTGAGATTTTGATCAAAAGTGGCGTCGGGAAGTTTTGAATAAATTAATAATATTTTATTAATTTAGTCTCCTTTGGCGTTTTAGTATTTTCCTATAAATAGGCGCTTAAGTTAGAATTGAAAATCACACCAGAAACATAAGTTTTCTCTCTCTATATTATCGAAGCGTATTTTTGTAAGTATTTTGATACTTTGAGAGTTACTATTTAGTGCAAGTTTCTGTCGGCTTTACATCCGATATTCCGATCAGAAATACTGCTCTTTTGAGGTAAGGGTTATTATGTTTTTCAGTTTCGAAATTTTTTTTACCATTAAAAATTTTGGAAAATTTTGAAATGATAATTTGATGAGTTTTCTAGATTGTGTCCAAAAATAGCAATTTTTGGATGTATAGATTAGGAGTTATGAAGTTTATGGGAAAAAACTATTTTAAAAGTAAACCCTTATAACTCCTTGTGGTTAACTCCAAAATTTATGAAATTTTTATTGGGAGTACATGTATATAATGACAGTATACTGTAAATTTCAAAATTTTTTGACAAAAGTATAATTTATGATAAATATCTAAATATTCGGCAGTTTTGGCCATATGAAAAATAGTAAATGAATTTTAAAAGTTCTGAGAAAAATATATGTTCAATATAAGACTATATTCTGCTAAATCTCAGAAAAGAAATTTTTTGGGACTAATTTGGTATTTTTCATGAAAATGGACTAGTTATGAATAAATGAATTAAATATGTTATGTGAAGTAAGAAAATTTGAAAATAGGATTTTATGGCTTGAGAATCCTATATAAGGTATATGCAGATTTTTTATGAGAGTTTTGGTTATTGGTGATGAAATCTTATGAGTTTGGCATTTTAGGATGATTAAATGCATTAATTAGTAAAGTGTAAACAATTAAAATAAATTGTTTATAAGTTTAAGAAATGATTAAAATATTATTGTAATATTAATAATATTAGATTATGATATTATTAAGTGATTTATAACATTTGGATTAAGGTGTTGTAAATATTGATATGAATTTTATTGTGAAACTTTATCTTTTAGGTATATGGGTTCTTATTCACGAGTTACTATTCACGACAAAATTAGTTTCTTTTTCTGACCAAATTATCGTTGATTTATAAATCTTACTCTTGAGATTAAATCTATATATTGATTATATTATTTTTATTACCATATATAACATTTTTATAACCCCAAGGAACATATTTTTCTTTGACTTGAGTGTAATGGGTCGATTATTGGTATGATCGTGACTATGGGTTCTCTTTGGCCAGTAGTGCAAAGATGAATTGTTGATTGGTATGATCATGACCATTGAAGTTATAATTGAATATCTTTAGCTTAAGTGCAAAGGTGAATTGATCAACATGGTTATAATTATTGTTTATATAAATTCTGAAATGATTATATATTTCTTTTAAATATTAATATCTTTGTCCCGTAGTGCAAAGATGACCTGTTGTTGAATATCTTTGGCTTGTAGTGCAAAGATGACATATTTGTTGTTGAATATCTTTGGCATGTAGTGCAAAGATGATGCATTATTGAATATCTTTGGCCCGTAGTGCAAAGATGAGCGGTTATTGAATGTCTTTGTCCGTAGTGCAAAGATGAAGCTGTTGATGAATATCTTTGGCCCGTAGTGCAAAGATGAATTTATTAGTATGATTATGAGCGAGGCTGTGATTTGGTATAACCATGATCTTTGATGTTTGGGTAAAGACATGTGATGAAAATTATCTTTGTATGCGGATGAGAAGAGGAATTTAGAACTACAATTATGATTATGAGTTATATACGTGATTGTGGATGAAAGCTGTTGGTGATGTTCTGAGGATAAAATATTGTTGGTGGACTTTTAACATGGAGAAGATAATAGACATTATGGTATATTTGACTCTTCTAATGGATTTCTCGTTCGCTGCGAATATGGTTGAAAAGTTTTATAATCTACCATATGTTCTAAATCTACGATTTATTCTTGTGAAGGCTCTTGATAATTTAATTATCTTTAGTCATAATATTTCTTACTAGGCTAGTTGAGCTTACCCTTTTGCTTCATAATTCCTTTTCGGGTAACAAGAGTGTAGTTTGGGTGAGTGGGGATAATGAGGGGAATAGAAGCGGTGGTCTATAGCTGTTGAGGTTCTCCCTAAATAGTATGGAAATAATGTTATTGAGAACTTTAGATAAGTGTGTCGTATTGTATACGTCATTTGATATTTAATTTTGGTGAATCGAATAGGGTGAGGTGAAACCTACGTTGGAAAGGTGTTTTGCCATTATTATACAAGATGTCTAATGACATACAACCTCGTGTTATCATAAAGGCGAGATTGTGCACATCCACTTCTTTGAGTATATCTCTGAGCACTACCTATATAATCTTGGAGTTTGGTTGAAATATAATTTTCAATTGCAGACAGTGGAGATAGTTATATATCAAGAGAGGACTCACCATTGGAAATGACATGATAGTAATCTTCTCATTTTTCTTTGGGGTATATTGGATCAACCAAGGATAATTCTGTGGGCATATGATATCTATCATAACCTAGACGCATGGCCTCCCATGTACGAAGGTTTCCTTGAGCACTTCCCAAATATTTTAATTTCTAAAAGCAGTTATTATTTGTGTACCTTTATGTAAGGTGCCATTGAGGCGTCTTTATCAAGGTTGGGATGAGAGTTACAGTTGGTATATATTTGTATCAAAACTCAAAACATATGTGTTGTTGTATTTTACACGACAATTGTAGTAATAAAGTTGTACTTATTTTCTGTACCATGTATTTGGCAACTCAAAATAGGTTGGATGGATTGGACCTATTTTGGGGGCGTCATAGAGAATCTCTCATCCAAATTGTAAGTCCCCAACTTTTATGAATAAAGATTAATTTTCTCGAAATATATTTTTAAATATTATTGTGTGGATTTGATATAATGTTATAGTTGTGGGTATTATTTACAAATTTTTCAAAGTAAGCAAGTGGTTATATAATATTAGATTGATGGGGAATATTCGTACGACGGCACAATCATTGGTGGAACCCCAAGCGAAAGTATTATCGTAGTTAGAAAAGGATGAATTATCTTTTTGTAAAAATAATAATGAAAGTTTTACCGTTAAATTGTTGAACTACACGGTGGTAAAAGTACGAATATGCGTGGTTGCATAGTAGTAGTACGGTATTGATTATTGATGCTTACGTGAGAAGTCACTCGGTTATACTCAATTATTGCTACGATAATTGTCGCATAATATCTTTCATATTATTGATTCAATTATTGTATGATTATCATCTACATAATATTTTATATTATTAAATCAATAATTGAGGCGACAAAGTTATTCATATTATTATTTGCAATATTGACAATGTACAGAAGGTGCATTAAGGAGAGGTTTGGTCACCTAATTGCGGCGCAATAAGGAGAAATCCTTATCGAAAAGCCCCTCTTTCACAGGAGCGACACGATTGTTAAATATTGTGAGTTATAATATTAATGATGAATACGTTCGTCTTTGATTAAAGATGAAATTGATAGCTCCATTGTGTTGGGATTATTACTGTTAGTAGACATCGACATCTATTTCGATAATAATGGATGTCTGGAGGTTATATTGACCAATCGGGTAATTAATCGGATATTCTTTAGTATCATGACCACAATTATCCATGCACTACGGGCCAAGAATATTTGTGTATTCATTAATGGTCATGATCATGCCAACAACCGGTCCATCAATGCACCACTGAGCCAATGAGAACTTTTACCACATCAATTGTAACATTTACGGTCATGATTACACCGAATAATCCTTGGTCATAATCATACCAAGTCCATCTATGCACTCTGAGACCACAGATGACTTCAAAAAATATAAACATGATGATGATGACAATGATATAAGAATTCAATAAAACAAGTTCAAGTGTACATAAGTTCAAGTGAGGACTACTAATGCACCATCTAGGACCATCACTGCTGTTCCTGAGACTAGTCCCGACCACGTTCTAATTTCCTGAAGAGAACAGTGAAAGCAAAAGGGTGAGCTCAACTAGCCTAGTAAGAAATATTATGACTAAGATAATGCAGAATAAGTTATCAATAGCCTTCAACAGTATAACAACTGATAGAATATAATAAACAACAAGTTTTAGATCAAAAACTGCAGCGGAATAAGCAATCCATTAGAAGAGTCAAGTAAAGTATAAAATCTACTATATATCTTCTATGATTTAAAAAAGTTTTCATCAACTTTATTCTTTGAGACTCGGTTTATGTGACGTCCCCAAAATAGGTATACATCACCCATCTTGAGTCGCCAAATACATGGTACAAAATTCAAATACAACTTAATTATACAACAGTCATGTAAAATACGACTAAACATATGCTATTAGTTTTAATACAAATATTGTCATCTAGACAATATACAAACTCAATGGGGTCCTCATTACATTTATTATCACACTATTTAACAGACTAGTGAGGACTACTAATACTATCATCTGGTCCATCACTCCGTTCTCCGACTTGTCCCAGCTATATTCTCATTTCCTGAAGAGAACAGTGAAAGAAAGGGTGAGTTCAACTAGCCCAGTAGGAATTATTATGACTAAGATAATACATAATAAATTATCATTAGCCTTAAACAGTGTTAAACCGATACAATATAACAAACATCAAGTTTAAATGCAGCGGAACAAGCAATTCATTAAAAGAGCCAAGTAGAGAATAAAATCTACTATCTTTTATGATTTAAAAGGTTTTTCATCACTTTTATCATTTGGGACTCGACAATAAATAATCCACATCATCGAATCACCCCTGCACTACGGCCAAGGATTTTCTTTAGTATCACGACCACAATTATCCATGCACTACGGGCCAAGAATATTTGTGTATTCATTAATGGTCATGATCATGCCAACAACTGTCCATCAATGCATTACGGGCCAATGAGGACTTTTACCACATCAATTGTAACATTACGGTCATGATTACACCGAATAATCCTTGGTCATAATCATACCAAGTCCATCTATGCAATACAGACCACAGATGACTTTCAAAAATATAAACATGAGGATGATGACAATGATATAAGAATTCAATAAAACAAGTTCAAGTGTACATAAGTTTCTTACAATCTCGTTTATGTACATACGAGCAAGACGTTCAAGTGTATAAGTTTCTCGTATTGGTAAGAAATGAGCAGACTTGGTCAAACTATCAACAACGACCCAAATCACATCTATACTTTCTGGAATGTGCTCCAGAAATGAAATCAAACCTTAGGAAGACCGGTAACGAAATCCATGGTAATGTGCTCCCACTTCCATTCTGGAATTTCAAGTGGTTGTAATGGACCTTTTGGTCCTTGATGCTCCGCTTTAACTCGTTGACAAGTTAGACACCTTGAGATAAACAATGCTATCTCTCTTTTCATATTGCTCCACCAAAATGTATGACGAAGATCATGATACATTTTGGTACTCCCAGGATGGATTGCAAACGGTGTGTTGTGCGCCTCCATCATGATTTTATACTTTAAATCAGGGTCGTTAGGAACACAAAGTCTGGAGTTGACTCGAAGTATTCCTTCTTCTTCGATTCTTGCTTCCGGCATAGCACCTTCTTGCACTTTCTTCCTCATATGCATCAGCTCCAGGTCTGTAGCTTGAGCAGCTTTAACTGTATCAATTAAAGTCGGTTCTACTCGTATATTATCCATCATCCCATGGTTCCCTGGAGTCTTTAAATCTATCTCCATCCTTTTTAAGTCACACAAAATGTGCCTTTTCGTTGACAATATCGCACTCGTACTTGCATATGATCGTCTACTCAATGCGTCAGCTACCACGTTCGCTTTTCCAGGATGGTATTGGATGGTATGATCATAATCTTTCAACAGTTCAAGCCAACGTCGTTGTCGCATGTTGAGTTCCTTTTGAGTGAAGAAATATTTGAGGCTTTTATGATCCGTAAAGATCTCCACTTTCTCCCCATACAAGTAATGCCTCCAAATTTTAAGTGCGAAGACAATAACTGCTAACTCTAGATCATGAGTAGGATAACTCCTCTCATATTCTTTGAGTTTTCTTGAGGCATATGCTATGAATTTCCCATGTTGCATGAGAACACATCCCAACCCTTTGCCCGAAGCATCACTATAGATGACAAATCCCTCCGAGCCAGATGGTATTGTCAGAACAGGTGCTGAAATGAGTCTCCTCTTGAGTTCTTGAAAACTCTTTTCACATTCTTCGCTCCAACCGAACTTTGTATCTTTCCGAGTCAGCTGAGTTAATGGAGTAGCGATTTGAGAAAATCCTTCCACGAATCTCCGATAATAACCCACTAAGCAAGAAAGCTACGATGCCGATCACGATTTAGGTTGCTCCCAGCTTTGAATAGCTTCAATCTTTGTCGGGTCAACAGATATTCCATGACTTGATACTACGTGCCCAAGGAATGCTACTTCCTCAAGCCAGAACTCGTATTTCTTCAACTTGGAATAAAGCTTGTATTCACGAAGCTTTTGGAGTGTCAGCCTCAAGTGTTGCTCATGATCTTCACGGATTTTGGAATAAATAAGGATGTTATCAATAAAGACGACCACAAAGTGATCCAAATATTCCTTGAATACTTGGTTCATCATATCCATGAAGGCAGCAGGAGCATTAGTCAATCCAAAGAACATGACTAGGAATTCATCGGTTCTAATCTTCAATTGGTGATATCCGGAACGAAGATCAATCTTTGAAAAGAATTTGGCTCCTTGCAACTGGTCAAACATGTCATCAATACGTGGCAATGGGTACCTATTTCGATGGTGACATGATTTAACTCCCGATAATCCATACAAAGTTGCATACTCCCATCTTTCTTCTTCACGAATAGAACAGGAGCACCTGAAGAAGAAGTACTAGGACGAATAAAGATAATGTCTAAAAATTCCTGCAGTTGGGTCTTTAACTCCTGAAGTTCAATAGGAGCCATTCGATATGGGGCTTTGGAAATGGGTTTTGTACCGGGTTCAAGGTCGATACAAAATTCAATTTCACGCTCTGGGGGTAGGCCAGGAAGTTCTTCAGGGAAGACGTCAGGGAATTTATTAACAATAGAAATATCATTCAAAACTGACGTATTTTTGTTTAGATCCGTGACATGAGCTAAGAAAGCTTGACATCCGTTTTTCAATAAACGAATAGTTTTATGGCTTGAAATGACCGTGATTGATTTTAATGGTTTTGTCGCTTGAATTCGCATAATAGGTTGATTAGGAATATGAAAGCTAACAACCTTACGAAAACAATTAATTTTTAATGATGAGTAGTTAACCAATCAATCCCTAGAATCACGTCAAATGCAAGTATTTTCAATGAAATAAGATCGACAGGTAATGTGAGGGTACCGATTTGAACCAAACAAGACTTATAAACAGTGGATGTAATGAAGATTTCTCCCAATGGAGTTTCCACAGATAAGTCAACGTCTAATTTCTCCGGAGCTAAATTTAATCGTTGAGTGCAAGTAGGAGAAATAAAAGAATGGGTAGAACCGGTATCAAATAAAGTATAGACTTCGCTAGAGTTTATGATAAGTTTACCCGTGATGACATCATTCAGGTTCCTTGCTTTCTGGGAGGTCACAACAAACGCTCTCCCTTGCACTACCGACTTTGACTTTTCTGGGACGGCCTTTGGTGCCTCCATCCTAAATTTGAACTTGTCTTCGGTGAATGACAAAATCGGGTTAAGTGACCTTCTCTTCCACAATTATAACATGCTTTGGACGGCAAAGTGTAGTTTGGATTGATGTGTCCCTTCCTTCCGCATTTGAAGCATATGATAGGTGGTCTTTCTCCTTCCTTAACAGTGGTCTTTGGTGATGACGTCTTTCCATTATTGTTGAATCTCCTCTTCTTGAAATGTCCATTCTTATTATTTTGGTACGATTACCATAGAAGTGGTTACCACTTACGGCATGTTGATTCCTCCACGCTTGTTGTCACCGCTCGATGAATGCTCTCATTGGTATTATCATTTTGTCAATTTGCTCTCTTTTGGTTGTGTTGACTCGTTATCGCGCTCTCTAAGCTGAGCCCTATTTACAACATCCGAATACAAACATAGTTTATGAGAAATAAGATGTTGGCGTATCTCGACTTTAAACCTCTTAAAAACATTCACGTCATTTTCTCTTCATTATCCACAAGTGGGGATATGAAACCGGGACAACTTGGCAAACTTTGATTCGTCTTTGCGACACGGTCATATTTATACATTTCCAACTTGATGAACTCCACCTCCTTCATGTGACGAATACTTTCGGAAAGTACTTGTCGTTGAATAGTTCTTGGAACTTCTCAAAGAAGACATTTTTGGTGCGGCGGGTTGAGTACACTTTACCGATTCCCACCGATGTCTGCCTCTCCTCGCAACATAAAAGGCGGCAAAGGGAACCTTTTGCTCCTTGAAGCATCCCAGAGCATCAAATATCTTGATGATGCACTTTATCCATGCTTCCGCTTTAAATGGTTTTGGCTCTCCAATAAACTCCGGTGGTCCCAGCTCCTTGAAGCATTTAGCGGTGACCGTCCGAGAGTTTCGATGTTTCCACCTACATTTTGGACGAGAGCCGCTCTGCTTTCTTTGTTGCATGAATTGCATAAAGCCTCTGAACATTCCATCATTCATCATTTTGGTCGGTGTTGTTTTTTTCACGAGGATTGTCGCCTTCGATGCACATTATCACGATTATTGATATGTGGTGAATCAATTTATCACTTTGTGCTCCATTGCTATTCTCAACATTCTCGGATGTCATTTTTGAGATACTACCACAAAACAAAAGTTAATTGACATGTAACATATTATCCCTATATTACGTGAGCCAATTAAATACAAAAAAAAAAACTTAGGTAGGTCATACTAGCGAAAGGAATTCCCGTCTCTCCCCTCCTAGTTCTATTCTCACATCTTAGCGGGGATCATATCCTAAGCTTTGATACTGTTGTGTGCGCCCCCAAAATAGGTATACATCACCCATCTTGAGTCGCCAAATACATGGTACAAAATTCAAATACAACTTAATTATATAATGATGCGTGTAAAATACGACTAAACATATCTTTGTGAGTTTTAATACAAATATTGTCATCTAGACAATATACAAACTCAATGGGGTCCTCATTACATTTATTATCACACTATTTAACAGAATAATGAGGACTACTAATACTATCATCTGGTCCATCACTCCGTTTCCCGACTTGTCCTAGCTATATTCTCATTTCCTGAAGAGAACATTGAAAGAAAGGGTGAGCTCAACTAGCCCAGTAGGAAATATTATGACTAAGATAATGCAGAATAAATTATCATTAGCCTTAAATAGTGTTAAACTGATACAATATAACAAACATCAAGTTTAAGCTGCGGTAGAACAAGCAATCCATTAAAAGAGTCAAGTAGAGAATAAAATCTACTATCTTTTATGATTTAAAAGGTTTTCATCACTTTTATCGTTGGGACTCGACAATAAATAATCCACATCATCGAATCACCCTACCTTTTCTGACGAGGATATTCTTTAGTATCACGACCACAATTATCCATGCACTACGGGCCAAGAATATTTGTGTATTCATTAATGGTCATGATCATGCCAACAACTGTCCATCAATGCACTACGGACCAATGAGGACTTTTACCACATCAATTGTAACATTATGGTCATGATTACACCGAATAATCCCTGGCATAATCATACCAAGTCCATCTATGCACTAAAGGCCACATATGACTTTCAAAAATATAAACATGAGGATGATGACAATGACATAAGAATTCAATAAAACAAGTTTAAGAATTAATTTATCTAGGAACTAATAACGTCCAAATTGTCAACATGATACTGCTTTGTAGAGTAAAATTCAAGAATGCTCAGAAGAATATTTCCATGAAAAGATACTAGATGAAGCGCAAATATCAAGGATATTCCACTAATTTCATGGAGTATAGAAGTCAAAACTTTAACTAACTGAGTATAATAACGAATTGAATAACAAAAGAAATCACCATGCATGCGGTACTGCGCCAGGCGAGTTATTCAACGAGAATAATAAATGCGGAACCGGTCGGCCGAAATTCACCGCAAGCGAGGATGTTCCAATGAGAATAATCTGAAGGAACGGTCCGCGTAAAAGCGCATGAGACATGATATTCAACGTAAGAATAATAATAAAAAGCGAGAAGTCCCGGCGTAAGCGCATGCAGACATGATATTCCAACAGAATAATAATAAAAAGGCGGAAACCGGTTAGGCGTAAAAGCGCTTTGAACATGATATTCCAACAGAATAATAATAAAGACGGAATAATAGAAGAATGTCACCAAGTATAGGGTAGTCCGCGTGTGACACCCCCAAATCCAGGTACTTCATTTCCTCAAGATTTGGTGTTCACTTAATCAAAACATTCATTTCTAACTACCCAATTATAATAAAATTGAATAATAAAAACCTGCCCATACAGGATAAAACTTAAATAAAAATCTCCTAGGTTATCTAACCTTTAACAACAATCATTCAAAAGCAGAAATTTAAATAAACTTCATTACAATCTTTAAACCAAAGTCTGAAAGTAAACTATCAAAACTATTACAAGTCTTCAGTATTTATTCATCTTTCCTTTTTCCTTACTGGTGCTAGGTACATCACCCATTTCAACTTTAGCTGTAAGAAATTTTACAGGCAAGAGTGAGCAAACAAGGCCCACTTGAAATAATAATAAGTAAATCTTTAAACTTTTACATCAATTGCCAATATTAGGCTCAATAGAACTGAACAATATATTCTATTAACTTTCTGAAAATTATAACATTCTTTGAGGGTCTAATGACCACGAATCATATCCACGATTATAAGTAATCTTTCAACTTTAACTTTATGATCATAAGACTATAAGGACTCCACGCACTTCTTGGGGATCAACCCTTAGTACAATGTATTGTGCATAACCATTTCAACGCTAAGCGTAAACCTCTATTAAAAGAGTTGTTCATCTCAGTATTTAGAATACAAGTCCGCACCAAAGTAAGTTTGGTTTGGATAAGCTTTCAAGAAAATTTGGAATTCAACGAACATCAACTAAGGAGTAGTTGAATAAAACCAATAACACTATACTATAGAATAATCGTGATTGAATCAATCATAGTAAACTAAAGTCATGCTTTAGGAATAATCTAATAGCAAACATTGAATAATCATATCATAATTTGCTTTGAATAATATTAGGTCAAAGTTATTGAGAATTGAATACTAATCAGGCATAGTGAATAGTAATTTGAACGATAAGTTGTTCAATCACTAGAATAACAACCAAGCGACTTGCATGCTAAATAATAAGTTGCATATTAGAGAAACTTGTTCAATATTAAACTATAAGATTTGGGATATTTGTATCGTTATGAGAAACTAGATACAATATTTTATTCATTAATAGGCAATCTAGCTCTACGAAAGTGTAGAGGTAGCAACTTACAACAATTGAAATTTAATTTGAAAACAATAACGTACTAATCAAATTAAACTCGCACAATGAAGTTTTGAGTTAGAGAACTTGCCTTTAGCACAAGCTAAACCTTACAACTTGAATCAATACCCTATACATATGTCATCATGACATAATTAGTCATTACCAACATTTTATATCTATATAAACAAATATATACATCATGTAAGTTAAATTATCCATTCACATAATCAAACTATGTTACTACTAGGTAACACTTGATAACATGTTCGTTCATAGCTTAATACTACTGAAATCATCATTTAACATTCCTATTATTAACACATAACATTTATTTTCAAGCTTTGCACACTTAAACAAAGCGTATGTCGAACATTTTACGCTTAACTCATTGCTTGGCACCACAGTTTACCTTTGTGGTTCGTATGACTATGACAACTAAGTTAAGTATTATGGTATGAGTTCTGAGGACATTGATTAATGACTATGAGTGGGCGCCGGTCTTTATGATGCAAGATTTATCTTTCTTTGGGCGTATTTGCCTTCCAGACTCGAAATCTGGCGACCAAGCTTCAAACATGATATGAACAAAAGCCAAATTGGCCTAAAAGCTCCAATCTAATAGGCGATTAACATGTAATTTACATAGACTTCATGTAAACATATTGTGAAGACTTCTAACATGTTTCTACCCATAAATAACATAAACATCAAATATACAACACCCAATTCAATGTTTTTTGGCAAAAACTCCATTTTGATGTTTTCGATGAAATCAACAACTTTGTGATTTTATTTTTCAATCAAAAGCAGAAATTTTAAAATACCATAGTTATGATTATACACACTCTATCAAATTCAATAATCAATTTATCAGTTTAACAACTAATTAAACCTTAATTTCTACTTCAAACTAAGCCGTATTCATATATATTTTTCATATGAACACTCTGTAATATATTTTCTTCCACAAAAACACATACATACATGAATTCATTTATCTATAATCATATATAAACTCATGGAATCATCTTATAATCAATAATTAATCATATAACTATAAACACCATCAATTTATCTTTTATAAAATGTCACAGAGAACTTTTTGGAAGAAGAAGAAAACTAAACTTTTAAACAAAAAATTAAGCTCCTACCTTTGATTAGGAAGATGATGACTATTCTTTTCCCCAATTCTTTTCTCAAAAACCTGTTAGAAAACACTCACCTTCTCTCTAGAGTTTTCTCTAATTTTTTTCTTTGTGTTCTTCTTCTTCTTCTCTCTTCTCCCAACTCTAGTTTACGTATTATCATATAACGTATAATAATAATAATATAGATATTAAGTATATGATTTTAACTAACATCAGTTTTAAATTTTTGAAAATCAAAAGCCATAAGGCTTGTTTGGTTAACTAACTAAAAATAACTCATTAATTCTTATGCCTTGTTTGGTAAAACATAATTAGATAAAAGACTTAATAGGCATTAGGCCTTGTTTGGCAAAACTGAATTAAACTCCCTTAATTTATTTTAGTAACTCCTTTATAGCAAGGTTATTTGTCACATTTCTATTTAATTAAATAATCAATTTAATCAATTCAAATACTAATCTATTAAATTACTTTAATACATAAATCATTATCAAAAAACAATAATTTCTTTATAATTATAATTTTATTTAATCAACTAACACTTTATTTTAATCACAAATTTCAATTAAAATACTATAATTCATTTAATCATTATTAGCTTTCTAACTTAATTATTAAATTAAATTAGTATATAACCTCATAACAATTAATTTTCTTAGCTCCTTAATTATTTATTCAACAAATAATTGACTAAATCACATCAACTCAAATTGCCATTAAATACTTATATAATTCAATAAATATTTAATATTATAAATAAATATTTAATATTTAATATTTAATTATTTATTCAACAAATAATTAACTAAACCACATCAACTCAAATTGAATAATTATTTATTCAACAATAAACATATCCATTAAATACTTATATTAATTAATAAATATTTAATATTACACTTTAAAATTCTAGAATGTTACACCATTATCTTTGGTTATTCAATGAGAATAATAAAGAATGGAATAACAAAAGTTCTCTTCATGAATATAAAAGAAATAATATCCCTTACGTAGTAAAAAAGCTGAATATAAGAGTAGGGAAGTAGCAGAATACTTTTTTTATATTTTCTTTATAATTTCTCTCTACAGAGTTTCGATTGAATAAGTAAGAAATAATGAAGGAATGAGCTTTATTTATAGAAGAATGAATACGTATAGTAACTAACTAATGAGCGGTCAGATTGATTTACTTTAATTTGACGGTCCATATTTAAAGTAAAATCTTTTAAATAAAATATAATATATTCTATTTATAATCTAATAAAACGAATAACTTTATAAAAGATTTTACTATGCAAACACTATGCATAATAAAATATAATATATTCTAATTATTCTCTAATAAAGCAGATAACTTTATAAAAGTATTCTATTTTATATAATTTTTTTACTATTAGCCTAATAAAGCGAATAACTTTATAAAAGTATTACATTTTATATAAAAAGATTTTTACATTTTATTACATTAATAATACCAATAAAACAAAAGCGAGTGACTTATCATATAAGCATCAATAATCAATCAGGTAGTGTCTCTTATGCTGACCATGCGTATTCTTTGTACTTTTACTACTAAGAGTAGTTCAGCGGTAATAATGGTAAAACTACTGTAGATTATTTTTAATAAAATATTTTTCTCATTTTCTCGATTCGACAATAATTTCGTTGTGGGGTCCACTGATGATTGTCTTTGTTGTCTGAATATTCCTGTATTAAAAAAATATTCACGACCAATCGAATATTATATAACAACTTGCGTACTTTGCAAAATTTATAAATATTACCTACAACTATAATATTATATCAAATTTACTCCATAATATTCAAAAATGATATTTATAGAAAATTCATCTTTATTTATAAAAGTTGGGGTCTTACAGCTTAATAAATAAAATCGAATCATCCCTGCACCACGACCAGGATATTCATGTAATCATCGATGGTCATGACTATCTAGAATAATCCACATTCATAATCATATCAACAATTTGTCCACCGATGAATTACGGCCCGATGAGGACTTTTACCACATCATTCGTCACATTACGGTAGTGATTATCTTTGAATAATCACTTTGGTCATAATCATACCAAGTCCATCTATATACGTAAGCTAAAGATAACTTTCAACATAATATAAGCATGAGGATGATGACAATTCAATAAAACAAGTTCAAGAATAAATTTTAAAGATTTATAAGTTAATTTATCACGAACTTCGATAACGTCAAATTATCGACATAATCTTGCTTTGTGAAGTAAAATTCAAGAATGAATCGGAAAAATATTTCCATGAAAAGATCTTTGGATGAAGCGCAAATATCGAGGATATTCCACTAATTTCATGGAGTATAGAAGCCAAAACTTTAATCAATGAGTATAATAGAACATATGAAGCTAGTAAATGGATTTTTTTGCTTGCCATGCGGTAATCAGCGTGAAACCAGATTATTCCAGCGAGAATAATAAAGAATGGAATAATAGAAGAATTCACGAGGCGTGCGTAATCACCACAGACGAGGTTATTTCAACGAGAATAATAAAGAATAGAATAACAGCGAGAATTCACCGGGCATGCGATAGGCCTTGCGAGACGAGGTTATTCAACGAGAATAATAAAAGAATGGAACCATGTCATGCGTAATCACTTGCAGACGAGGATATTCAATGAGAATAATAAAGAATGGAATACCAGCAGAATTCACGGGCATGCGATAGGGCCGCACATAAAGGTTATTCAGGTTATTCAACAATAATAAAGAAAGGAATAACAACCACTTACAGTATTGAAGAAAATAACTCTCTTCATGAATACGAAAGAATAATACCCTTACGAATACAACAAATAATATCCCTTACCTTAGAAAAAGCGAATCTTTGGAGTAGTGAAGTAGCGAGAATACTTTTCTTCTTTTTCTCTATAGTTTCTCTCTACAGAGTTTTGGTGAATTCGTAAGAAATAATGAAGGAATGAGCTTTATTTAGAGGAGAATGGGTGAATAGTAACTAATTCATGAGCGGTCAGATTGATTTATTTTTAAGCAGACGGTCCATATTGATTTACTATTAAAACTTAAAGCAGCGGTCCATCTTGATTTACTATTAAAACTTTAAACCAACGATCCATATTGATTTACTATTATATCTTCAACCAACGATCCATATTGATTTACTATTATAACTTCAACCAACGATCCATATTGATTTACTATTATAACTTCAACCAAGAGTGCGAAAAATGATCACATCTCCTCATGGAATAATATTGTACCCAAAAATGATTTGAATAGAAAGAAATATATTTTTTGGGTGAATAAGTACCAAGTGAATAGTTCTTGGGAATAGTACCCGTGAATAGTAATCCAATAATAACGAAAAGTGTCCCAAATGCAGTGAACAATACTAGAGTGCATAATAGCTTTGGGTAAATAGTAACCCGTGAATAGTAACCCATGGATAGTACTCAAACGAGAAAAGTGCCCGAATACGATTGGTCGATATAACCTCCATACATCAATTATTATCGAAATAAATGTCGATTTCCACTAACACTAATAATCCCAACCTGATGGAACAATCAATTTCATCTTTAATCAACACGAACTTCTTTATCATTAATATTATAATTCACAATATTTAATAACGGTCGTTCCGGGGAAGAGAAGGCTTTAGATAAGATTTCTCTTTATTATTGGCATGATTAGGTGACCAAACCTCTCCTTGTGAATTTCTAGACATTGTCGATATTGCAAATAATAATATGAATAACTTTGTCGTCTCAATTATTGATTTAATAATATTACATATTATCACGGATGATCTTGTGACAATAATTGAATCGATAATATGAGAGATATGATGTATAAATTCTATAGCAATAATTGAGTATAACATAGTGACTTCTTACGTAAGCATCGATAATCAATACCACGTCTTCTTATGCGACCACAGCGTATTCTTTGTACTTTTACTCTAGGGTAGTTCAATAGTTTTAAAGGTAAAACTTCATTTGTTGTTTTCATAAAAATATATTTTATCGTTTTTCTCAATCAGAAAATAATTCCGTTGTAGGGTCCACCAATGATTATACCATCGTGCGAATATTCCCCGATAAAATGAATATTTTATAACAACTTGCATACTTTGCAAAATTTATAAATATTACCCACAACTATAACATTATATCAAATCCACACCATAATATTTAAAAATATATTTGAGAAATTTAAATCTTTATTCATAAAATTTGGGGTACACTGATCTCCCTCCTTATGAAATTTTAGCCCTCGAAATTTATATGCGTATCTGGTATCTTAGAAGAGATGAGGATACCTTGACTTCATTTGATTCGAACTCTTGAGGTATAACCTTTGAGTGTTGAATCGATCCTTCTTATCGAGATTTTAACACGTAGCTCCTCATACGTTAAATCTTACGCTATCTCGTCTAGTTCTAATTTAATAGCGTGGTTGGGTCATCCACATATTTACGTAACATCGATACATGAAAAGCGTTATGAACCGCGATATACTTGGCGGTAAAAGCGAGTCTATAGGTCGCGGTTCCTACTCGATCAAAAGGATTTCAAATGGGCCAATAAAATTGAGGGTTGGGATTTCCTCTCTTCATCGATTCTTGCTTCTAGAATAACGCCCTCTTAAACCTTCTTCTTCACATTCATCAGCTTTGAGTATGTAGCTTGAGCATATTTAACTTTATCGATTAAAGTCGATTCCAATCGTATATTCGTTATCTTCACGTGGGTCCCTAGAGTCTTTAACTCTATCTCCATCATTTGTAAGTTATCTGAAATGGGTCTTTGTGTTAACAACATATCGCTTTTCATAGCAGCATCGATCTTACACTCAGCGTCGTCGGCTACCACGTTCGCTCTTCCACGATGATATTGAATGAATACGATCGTAATCTTCAATAGCTCAAAAGCCAGCGTCTTTGGCACATGTTACTTTCATTTTAGGTGAAGAAAATATTTGAGGGTTTAAGAAATGGGTTTTGTCTTTTGGGTTGATACAAAATTCGATTTCACGCTCTGAGGGGTAGGCTAAGAAGTCTTCAAGAATCGTCGGAAAATTTATTAACAATAAAATATCATTCAAAGCTGTGACCCTCATATAAGACTTGGATGATACGTCACATTGATACTATCAACTTGTCATCGTCATTCTCGTCGCCTCTGAGAAAGTAAAGCGGTGCATTCCGTCTGAGGAAGTCACCAGCGAAAGGCTTGAGGCTCTTTACTTATGGCTTAATATAACATTGATTGACTTTAGTGGTTTGGTTGCTTGAATTCGCATAACAGGTTGGTTAGGAATATGAAAGCTAACAACCTTACAAAAAGCTTGATGAGTAGTTAACCAATCAATTCCTAAAATCACATCAAAGGCAAATATTTTCAAAGAGATAAGATTGACGAAGTAGCGTGAAAGTGTCGATTTGAATCAACAAGATTTATAAGCGATTGGAGGTAGTGAAGGTTTCTAATATTGAAGTTTTAACCGATAAGTCAAAGTCTAATTTTTTGAAGTCAAATTTAAGCGTTGGCGTAAGCAAAAGAGATAAAAGAATGGGTCGAGCAGGTGTATCTAATAAGGTATAGACTTGCAAGAATTTATAATTAACTAACCCGTGCTAAACCGTTCGGGGTCACTCGCATTTTGAGAAGTCGAAAAAGCGCTATTCCTTAAACCACCAGACTTTGTTTTGTCCGTATCGCCTTTGGTGCCACAGTCGATTGGATTTGACTTTGGTGCACGACAAAATCAGGCTAAGTGACCTTCTTTTCCATAATTATAACATGCTTTGGACTGCATCGCACAGTTTTGACTGATGTGTCCCACCCCTCCGCATTTGTAATATACGACCGTCGGTCGTTCTCCTTCCTTAACAACAGGTGTTGGTGTTGACGTCTTTCCATTATTATTGAATCTCCTCTTCTTGAAACTTTCACTTCTATTATCTTGGCCATAATTACCACCGAAGTGGTTACCATTTCTGGCATGATAATTTCCTCCACGATGGTTATCATTGTTCCGATGGCCGTTGCCACCGGTATGATTATTATCGTGTTGTTGGTCGTTACCTTTTAGTTGAACTAACTTAACGGTCTCATCTGCTCCATTGCTATTCTCAACATTCTCGGATGTCATTTTTAAACACTGCCACAAGACAAGGGTTAATTAACATATCACATATTATCCTATACTACGTGAGCCAATTAAATACCAAATAAACTTAGGTAGGTCATACTAGCGAAGGAATTCCCCGTCTCTCCCCTCCTAGTTCTTGTCTCACATCTCAGCCAGGGATCATATCCCTAAGCTTTGATACCAACTGTGACGCCCCCAAAATAGGTATACATCACCATCTTAGGTCGCTAGATACATGGTACAGAATACAAATATAAACTAATTATACAACAGTCGTGTAAAATACGATAAAACATAGGCTATGAGTTTTAATACAAATATTGTCATCTAGACAATATCCACACTCAATGGAGTCCTCATTACATTTATTATCTCACTATTTCATAGAATAATGAGGACTACTAATGCACCATCTAGGACCATCACTCTGTTCCCCGACTAGTCCCAGCTATGTTCTCATTTCTTGAAGAGAACAATGAAAGCAAAAGGGCGAGCTCAACTAGCCCAGTAAGAAATATTATGACTAAGATAATGCAGAATAAGTTATCAATAGCTTTCAACAGTATAACAACTAATAGAATATAATAAACAACAAGTTTTAGATCAAAAACTGCAGCGAAATAAGCAATCCATTAGAAGAGTCAAGTAAAGTATAAAATCTACTATCTTATGATTTAAAAGTTTTTAATCAATTTTATCATTTGAGACTCGACAATAAATAAAATCGAATCATCCACGCACCACGACCATGATATTCATGTAATTATCAATGGTCATGACTATCTAGAATAATCATTGGTCATAATCATACAAACATATTTGTCCACCCGATGAATTTACGGTCGATGAGGACTTTTACCACATCATTCGTCACATTACGGTCATGATTATACAGAATAATCTTTGGTCATAATCATACCAAGTCCATCTATACATACGTAAGCGAAGATGACTTTCAACATAATATAAGCATGAGGATGATGACAATTCAATAAAACAAGTTCAAGAATAAATTTTAAAGATTTATAAGTTAATTTATCACGAACTTCGATAACGTCAAATTATCGACATAATCTTTGCTTTGTGGAGTAAAATTCAAGAATGGTGGGAAGAATATTTCCATGAAAGATCTTTGGATGAAGCGCAAATATCGAGGATATTCCACTAATTTCATGGAGTATAGAAGCCAAAACTTTAATCAGTGAGTATAATAAAACATATGAAAGCAAGTAAATGGATTTTTGTCGCCATGCGATAATCAACGTAGACAGATTATTCCAACAGAATAATAAAGAATGGAATAACTAGAAGAATTCACCAGGCGTGCGTAATCCGCACAGACAGGTTATTTCAACAGAATAATAAAGAATAGAATAACAACAGAATTCACCAGGCATGCGATAGACCGCACAGACAGGTTATTCTAACAGAATAATAAAGAATGGAACCATGTCATGCGTAATTCGCACAGACAGGATATTCCAACAGAATAATAAAGAATGGAATAACAACAGAATTCACCAGGCATGCGATAGACCGCACAGAAAGGTTATTCCAACAGAATAATAAAGAAAGGAATAACAACCCTTACGAATATTGAAAGAAAATAACTCTCTTCATGAATACGAAAGAATAATACCCCTTACGAATACAACAAATAATATCCTTTACCTTAGAAAAACTGAATACTGGAGTAGTGAAGTAGCAGAATACTTTTCTTCTTTCTCTCTATAGTTTCTCTCTCTAGAGTTTCAGTGAATTCGTAAGAAATAATGAAGGAATGAGCTTCTATTTATAGGAGAATGGACTGAATAGTAACTAATTCATGAACGGTCCAGATTGATTTATTTTTAAACGGACGGTCCATATTGATTTACTATTAAAACTTAAAGCAACAGTCCATACTGATTTACTATTAAACTTTAAACCATCGATCCATATTGATTTACTATTATATCTTCAACCAACGATCGATATTGATTTACTATTATAACTTCAACCAACGGTCTAAAAAATTATCACATCTCCTCATGGAATAATATTGTACCCAAAAATGATTTGGACCGAAAAGAAATATATTTTTTGGGTGAATAGTACCCCGTGAATAGTTCTTCTGGAATAGTACCCCGTGAATAGTAATCTGACACGTGAACAATACTAGAGTGAATAGTAACAGGGTGAATAGTTACCCGTGAGTAGTAACCTGTGAATAGTACTCCGACACGAAAAGTGCCCCGAATACCCGATTGGTCAATATAACCTCCATACATCAATTATTATCGAAATAAATGTCGATTTCCACTAACACTAATAATCCCAACACAATGGAACAATCAATTTCATCTTTAATCAACACAAACTTCTTCATCATTAATATTATAATTCACAATATTTAACAACCAGGTCTGTGACTCCCCCAAAATAGGTATACAACACCCATTCTGAGTCGCCAAATACATGGTACAAAAAGCAAACTACAACTTCAATAATACAATTGTCGTACAAAATACGATAACACATCATTTGTGAGTTTAAATACAAATATTATCTTCTAGATAATATCCACACTCAAATTAGCCCTCATTACAATTATTTATTCATACACAATTTTAAAGAAATAGTGAGAATTTATTAAAACATCTTTCTAGAACCATCACTCTATACCTCATTAGATCTGCTTTATATTCTCACTTCACGAGAAGAAAAATGGAACAAAAAGGAAAAGGGTGAGCTCAACTAGCCCGATAAAAGAATATTATGACTAAGATAATATACAACAAATTATTATTAGTCTTCAACGGGGAAAAATCGATAGAATATAATAGACAACAAGTTTTAGATCAACAAATCTGTTGAAACACCAATTCATTAGAATAGTTAAGTAGAGAATGAGTTCTACTATCTTCTAAGATTTAAAGTCCATCATCAATATTTTATCCTATAACATCAATCGATATACATCTTTAATCAAATATTCATCTTTTTTACTTCTGAGGCCGAAGATATTCATTTTATATCACCGATCGGTCGTATTCATCTCAACTTTTTGTTCATCTTTACTTCTGGGCCAAAGATATTCATCGAATAATAATTCATCTTTTTACTACTGGTCAAAGATATTCATCGATATCACCTATTCTACGAATTTGAGGATGATGAAAAATATTTTAGAAAACGAATTGGTGAGGCGGAAGGACAAATATTAGGGATTAAGTATTCGGTTTATCAAATTCAATAATATTCCATAATAACCAATTTGAAGTAGAATTCAAAAATAAAGATCAAAACATGGATCTGATCAAAGATAGTAACTATAATAGACATCTTGGACAAAAGGAAAATTTCATTTTTAATTGAATAGTGTAAATATTACGTGAATAGTGCCCATATCGTGAATAATCTAGTATCGTGAATAGTAACCCCAACACACAAAGGTAGAAATTCCTGATAAAATCCATACCAATATTTGGTATAATGATATTGAAAGAATAACATCATTAGGAAGAAAATAACATCCCTTACCTCGAAAAAAGCGAGTACCATTTGGAATCTTTGAATATAGTCTTTGAAGGAACTTGCCTTGAATAACAACACTCAAAGTATCAAAATACTCACAAGAATAAACGATAATATAGAGAGAAGAGAAAACTTGTTTACGGTGTGATTTTCAATTCTAACTTAGCCCTCTATTTATAGAAAAATGTTTAGCAAGCAGAGACTGACTTTTTGCTACGATGGCTTTATCTGCTACTATTGCCACCCACCACATTTGAAATTCAATTTGAGCACATTTCTCACCAACTAAAAGTGGGGCCCACAGTTCTATAATTTTCCACCAAAATGATAAACTTGACAATTTACGAACGGTCACCTCTTAAAATTCATAAAAACCATACATTCATTTTAACGGTTCAAAATTTGTGGACATATACTCAACTTATATATGTATAACATATCCAAAAATCACAACTATCAGCGGTCGGATAAAAATTATAACTCACGTAATATATCTCGAGAACCTTTGGTTTGATCTTTTAATACATCGATCAACAAAATCTTGATAAAACATCTCAACATTAATTCCTTTATTAATAACCACATAAAATAAATAAATCCATCATTTATATTGTAACACCCCCTTCTAGAAAGGAATGGGAGGTCACGTCAAAGGCTGACAAACCTCAAAAATAAATAAGCGAGCACTAACAACCTCAAAATATTAATAGTGGTGATCCATTAATAAAAGTACTAAGTACATTTCTCCAAGCGAGTCAAAATAATCAAAACTTAAAATTGAAAAAACCTAGATGGTGAAAGACAATACTCTCATCACCACTAGCCCTAAATCACCCACTGCTGCAAACCCTCTAGGAAGAAAAAATCGGACATGAGCGATTGTCGGTCACGAATATAGATATACAAAAGATATACAATGATATCACGAAAACAAGCTGAGACAAAATCTTTGAACAAAGCCTCGAGTGCAAATCTGAGCGAAAATATAATATCAAAGATCGAATGGAATATATACGAATCAACATAATTAATGAAACCAATAAAGAATAAAGAAATAACGAGGCTGAAGTAACTAACTTTCGATGACTTGAGGCTGAGCGAAACGGTAAAGCCAGTCGATAAAATAATAAAATTTGAAACAAATGGTGGAGTTATTTCATGCAGAATGAGCTAAAAATATATCTTGCCCACAGACAAGTCAAACTAATGCCCACGAGGCAAATCAAATGATGCCACCACGAGTGACCAAAATAATGCCACACGAGGCAAATCACACATTAGACGTGAATCCAAATGTATGCAAATCGGATAGTGTGTTTGGCACAACATCACCAATCATGAGCGAGAAAACTAGGGTTAACCCATCGCCTCCCACAACAAAACACCAAATGGCCCACTTCCTCTGGAGCCCCAAAGCGGAATCTGGTGGACTAATCACACTTGCCACGGAAAGTGTCATGTCTCTCGTGCCAAGGCGACATACTGTGGTACCCCCCACGGTGGTTATAGCTCGAGGTATACCCTACGGTATATTCTAACAAAAATATCATGTCACAACACATGCGACATAATACCAACAAAAGGGTTCTATATATACATGTTGAACCAAATCAAATTATAGTCACTGAGGTTTCAAAAGAAGGTAGCAACATATGCTGGCTCTATAATTATCAAAATAAATATTAGAACATGATAACCTCATTCAAAAGTACAAATACGAGTCAATGTGTCGACTCAAAATGAAATAAATATATCAATTTCACAAGAAACAATTATGTGAAATAATAACGAGAAAATCGAAGCGAAGAACAAAGCGAACAAATCAAAATTAACAAAGGTATCATTTGAAAAATGCGAAATCCAGTACTGGATTGAGCAAGCGTAATACCAAAGTTATTATCCCAATATATTTACGTTAAATTCCTTGATCAGATCTAATAAAAATAATAATAATACAATTATAAGTTACCTAATAATTATAATTATACTAATATGAAATTAATTCCTCAATTACATCAATTTTACAAAACAATCTAAATTAAATTATCATTTATAATCTAATCATTTTTTTTTATTATTTGTAATATACGGTAATCCTAATATATTAATATATATATATATATATATATATATATATATATATATATATATATATACACAACATCATTCACAAAAGAAAGTTCGTGATAACTTTGCTTCTTTCACATGCCACGATTTATCATTATTTAATTTTATTAAGCTAGCATACTACCAATCATTATATGTATACTGCCATCTACTTACAATTATAGACTGCAACTAGGAAAATTACACTCATCGAAAAGAATTGGCAACCAACAACAATCTGTCCTCCTGCGCCGCCACACTGCTCAGTTTTCTTTTCTTCTTTTCGTGTAAGACTTATTATGGGTAAATTTAGGTTTTGCTTATTTATACACTTAAAAACAAATTTTATTAATTAATATATATTTATTAACTCCCCAACTTTTAATAGGATTTTAAAATTACACAATTATAATTTAGACCCATTTAGTTTGAAGCCCAATCTCACCAATATAATTTATCCATCACTTATTAATATGTATTAGCCCATATAAATTAAATGACCACTTTGATCCAAATAAAATACAAAGTCCAATTAATATGTTCTAAAACAAAATAATATTTATTATTTAAAATTTATTTATTTATCATTATTATTATTATTATTTTTTTATCGGAATTATTACATCACCTAAAGCTTAAAAAGAATTAGTCCAGGAATCAAAAGAATGAAAGCGTGATACGATTATCAAAAGATGTGGATACTCTAGTTCGAATAGACTCCTCTATCTCCCAGTAGCTTTTCGCTCAAGAATAATTTTACCACAAGACTTTAACAAAAGGAATTATCTTTCTCAATTATAATTTAATGGGTTATTTAATTACCAACTAAAAAATTTAATTTTCCAAACAAAACAAGGAAGAAAGAGAGAAACAAAAATCATTTACCTTTTTCTAATTTAAATACAATTGTATACAATAAAATCAATTAATATTTAATCAAAAAAAAAATATAGGTTATTACATTTTCACCCTTAAAAATAATTCCATCCTCGAATTCAAATAAGATGCAAATTAAAAATAATTTAGAATTCTGACGTAGCACTTAATTTTATAACGATCAAGTGCAAAGTAAGTTAAATCGGTCCACACAATTATCCATGTATTAAGTAAAATTTTAAATCGACTATCGTGTCAAGCCTTGGCCGGTAAGGTTCCTCGCGTTAAATCACATGATCCACTGTTGTTGCGGGCCCCCCGTTAATATCTTTGAGTTTCATTCTTTTAAACGTACTCTTCGGAACATAATTCGAAATCACAAAAAATTTCTTCATCTAAATCTGATTGAATACCCAAAATATTTAAAATAAATTTTAATTCATAAAACGTTTATTTTCCACGCATGATAAAGATCTAACAAATTATTTTTTTTTTATTTTACATAAATTCATACAAAACTCTAAAGACATCAGATAAACAAAACAACTATGCAACCTATATTACCAACTCTCCCCAAGTCCTCAAGGGCTTCAAAATATCTCATCCTCAATTTGAACTATTCATCAAATAATATTACACCAAAGAATATACTACTAATATCTCTTATCACCAACTCTCCTAAGTCCTTAAGAGTTTCAAAATATCATAACCTCAAATCAAATAAATTCTCAAATATTATAATACCAAAATATACTACTAAAATCTCTTTATCACCATATCCAACTCCAAGTCACATATTCTACCATCTGCATAAGCGAACTACAACTATTCAAGATCTTCAATAATCAATTGAATTTCATCACTTACTATCTAATCATATAATAAATCAATCCTTATTGCAAACCTTAATCCAATAAATTTCAATGTCTCCCCATACTATCACAAAGAAAGTTCATAGAACATAACTCCAATATCTTACTAGAAAAATAGCCATAAAATTGATCATTAACTCCAAATGATTAAACTAATTACCTCGAATATCAACAACTCAAATTACAAAAAAAAAAAATCCTCTACACTTAATAATTTTCACCTTATCATTGTATCCCATCAATACACATACCTCAAATTATCCAAGAGCTTAACATAACCAAAATCATCATCAAAATCAATCCTCAATTCTAAGATCATAATAAATTGTCACCAAAAACAATTCTAAAAAAATAATTTGCCAAAATCAAAAACTCGCTTATACAAATACTCACATCATAATCATATAATCATTTCTTAACTGTATAAAATATCCAATCACGATCACCATCACATATTTATTCTCCTTAATGATATCGATCACAATCCTTAACTAATATTATTGCTCGATGCATAACAATAATAATCTTAACAATGTTTCTCACATTTCTCAAATCAACTACAACTCGAGGAGAGAATGACACTTGGTCAAAATCAAGACCAACCAAATAATGAACAAAATCGAATAAAATTCCTCGGCGTCTACCGGAGATTTTCCCACAACTCACGGGTCGAACCTAAATGGGTTTTCTACAAGAAATAACCTAAGCTTTGATACCATCTATGTAACACACCCCCTTCCAAAAAAAGAATGGGAGGTCACGTGCGCGACCTGACAAACCTCAAAATAAATAAGCGAGCACTAACAACCTCAAAATATTAATAGTGGTGATCCATTAATAAAGTACTAAGTACATTTCTCCAAGCAGTCAAAATAATCAAAACTTAAAATTGAAACAACCTAGATGGTGAAAGACAATACTCTCATCACACATACTGAATCACCCACGAAAACTGCTAGGAAGAAAAACACGGCATGAGCCGATTGCCCGGTGCGGATCTGACGGATATACAAAAGATATCTGGTGATATCACGAAAACAAGCTGAGACAAAATCTTGAACAAAGCCTCGAGTGCAAATCTGAGCGAAATATAATATCAAAGATCGAATGGAATATATACGAATCAACATAATTGTGAAACCAATAAAGAATAAAGAAATAACGAATAAAGTAACTAACTTTCGATGACTTGGTGAGCGAAACCAACAAAAGCGATCGATAAAATAATAGGCTAAAACAAATGCATTTGGAGTTATTTCATGCAAGATGATCTAAAAATATATCTTGCCACGAGACAAGTCAAACTAATGCCACGCAGGCAAATCAAATGATGCCACCACGAGTGACCAAAATAATGCCACACAGGCGAATCACACATTGGATGGCGAATCCAAATGTATGCAAATCGGATAGTGTGTTTGGCACAACATCACCAATCCATGAGCAGAAAACTAGGGTTAACCCATCGCCCCACAACAAAACACCAAATGGCCCACTTCCTCTGGAGCCCAAAATGGAATCTTAGTGGACTAATCACCGCATACGGAAAGTGTCGTGTCTCTCGTGCAAGGCGACATGCACATGGTACCCCCACGGTGGTTATAGCTCGGGTATACCCTACGGTATATTTTAACAAAAATATCATGTCACAACACATGCGACATAATACCAACAAAAGGGTTCTATATATACGTGTTGAACCGAATCAAATTATAGTCTGAGGTTTCAAAAAAGAAGGTAGCAACATATGCTAGCTTTATAATTATCAAAATAAATATTAGACATGATAACCTCATTCAAAAGTACAAATCTGAGTCCAATGTGTCGACTCTAAAATGAAATAAATATATCAATTTCCTGAGAAACAATTATGTGAAATAATAACGAGAAAATAAAAGCGAAGAACAAAATGAACAAATCAAAATTAACAAAGGTATACATTTGAGAGGTATGCCTTAATCCAGGGTACTGGATTGAGCAAGCGTAATACCCAAAGTTATTATCCCAATATATTTCGTTAAATTCCTTAAAAGTCAGATCTAATAAAAATAATAATAATACAATTATAAGTTACCTAATAATTATAATTATACTAATATGAAATTAATTCATCGATTACATCAATTTTACAAAACAATCTAAATTAAATTATCATTTATAATCTAATCATTTTTTTTTATTTTTAACATACGATAATCCTAATGTATTATATATATATATATACTGACATCATTCAAAAAAGAAAGTTAAATGACAACTTTGCTTCTTTCACGTACCACGATTTATCATTATTTAATTTTATTAAGCTAGCATATTACCAATCATTATATGTATCTTGCCATCTACTTTACAATTATAGCGCAACTAGGAAAATTACACTCACCGGAAAGAATTGGCAACCAACAACAATCTGTCCTCCTGCGCCGCCACACTGCTCAGTTTTCTTTTCTTCTTTTCGTGTAAGACTTATTATGGGTAAATTTAGGTTTTGCTTATTTATTCACTTAAAAACAAATTTTATTAATTAATATATATTTATTAACTCCCCAACTTTTAATAGGATTTTAAAATTACACAATTATAATTTAGACCCACTTAGTTTGAAGCCCAATCTTACCAATTTAATTTATCCATCACTTATTAATATGTAAGCCCATATAAATTAAATTACCACTTTGATCCAAATAAAATACAAAGTCCAATTAATATGTTCTAAAACAAAATAATTTTTATTATTTAAAATTTATTTATTTATCATTATTATTATTATTATTTTTTTCTAGGGTATTACATATATCCACATCAAATAAATATTTCTTTATCATATAAATCAATAACTAATTATTCACAAATAATATTACGAGAATCACAATTATGACAATGACGGCGGTTCGAGGAAAGGGGCTTTCGATAAGGATTTCTCCTTCTTTGGCGCCTGATTAGGTGACCAAACCTCATCTTGTGAGAACTTTCTAGACATTGCCAATAATTCTATCTAATAATATTATTCAAATAATATGAATTATTGATCGATAATGGGAAATAATAATGCGGTGACAATTATTGAAACAACAATAATATAAAATATCAATGACAATTATTGAATCGATAAAATAAAATATTGAGCAGTAATTCTTGTAACAATTATTGAGTAATAATGTCTTTTACGTAAGAATCAATAATTCATTAATCTTGTGCAATCTGGGTATTGCTCTTTGTGCAACCACCGCGTATTCACGTATTTTAACCACGGGTAATCAGCGGTGTTACTTGGTAACAATTACGCCGATTATTTATAAAAACTCAAACTTTGTTGTTTTCTTCATCAAGCCGAGTTATTTTATTCTGGGGCCCACAAATGGATCTTGTGCGTCATACGAATATTCCTCGACAACAAGAATATTCCACGACCAAGCGAATATTCCCAAACAACGATAAATATTTTATAACCACTAACATTTATTTTGCAAAATTTGCACATTTCACCCATAACAAAACATTATATCAAATTAACACCTTATTATTTCAAAATAATAATTAGAGAAAAATTCAATTTTATTTATAAAAAGTTGGGATCTTACAAGGTCGTTCCCAGAAAAGAGGGGTCTTTCCGATAAGGATTTTTCCTTATTAGGCGCATGATTAGGTGACGAACCTCTCGTTGTGAGAACTTCTTGACATTCTCGATATTGCAAATAATAATATGAATAACTTTTTAGTCTCAATTATTGATTTAATAATATAACATATTATCACGAGATGATATTGTGACAATAATTGAATCGATAATATGAGAGATATGATCGACAATTATTGTAGCAATAATTGAGTATAAGCTGAGTGACTTCTTACGTAAGCATCGATAATCAATACCATGTGCTTCTATGCAACCACGCATATTCTTGTACTTTTACTACGGGGTAGTTCCACGGTTTTAACGGTAAAATTTACTGTAGTTATTTTCATAAAAATATTTTTGTTGTTTTCTCGATCAAATGATAATTCCATTGTGGGGTCCACCGATGATTATCTTGAGTAAATACGGATATTCCCAAACAAAAGAATATTCCCAGGCCAAGCGAATATTTTATAACAACTTGCATACTTGGCAAAATGTATAAATATTATCCACAACTATAACATTATATCAAATCCACACCATAATATTTAAAAAATATTTTGAGAAATTTAAATCTTTATTCATATAATTTGGGGTCTCGCCCCATGCATCTAGGTTATGATAGATATCATATGCCCACGAATTATCCTTGGTTGATTGATAGACCCCAAAGAAAAATGAGAAGATTACTATCATGTCCTTTCGATGGTGAGTCCTCTCTTGACATATAACTATCTCCACTGTCTGCAATTGAAAATTATATTTCAACCAAACTCCATGATTATATAGGTAGTGCTCGTAGATATACTCAGCAAGTAGATGTGCACAACCCTGTCTTATGATAACACGAGGTTGTATGTCATTAGACATCTTGTATAATAATGGCAAAACACCCTTCCAACGTTGGTTTCACTTCACCCTATTTGATTCACCAAAATTAAATATCAAATGATGTATACAATATGACACACTTATCTAAAGTTCTCAATAACATTATTTACATACTATTTAGGGAGACCTCAACAACTATAGACCACTGTTCTATTCCCCTGTTATCCCCGCTCGACCCAGCTACACTCTTGTTACCTGAAAGGAATTGTGAAGCAAAATGGTGAGCTCAACTATCCCAGTAAGAAATATTATGACTAAAGATAATTAAATTATCAGTAGCCTTCGTCAGTAATAAATCAGAGATTTAGAACATATGATAGATTATAAAACTTTTCAACCATAGTCGCGGTAGGAGCAAGCGATCCATTAGAAAGTCAAATAGACCATAATGTCTAATAGCTTCTTCATATTAAAAGTCCACCAACAATATTTTATCCCTGTAACATCAGTCAACAGTTTCTGTCCACAATCACGTATATAACTCATAATCATAATTGTAGTTCTAAATTCCTCTTCTCATCCAGACAAAGATAATTTTCATCACATGTCTTTACCTGAAACATCAAAGATCATGGTTATACCAAATCACAGTTCCTGTTCATAATCATACTAATAAATTCATCTTTGCACTACGGGCCAAAGTCAACAGTTCATCTTTGCACTACGTGACAAACACATTCAATAACAGTTCATCTTTTCACTACGGGCCAAATATATTAAACAACAGATCATCTTTGCACTACATGTCAAAGATATTCAACAACAAATATGTCATCTTTGCACTACAAGCCAAAGATATTCATCAACAGGTCATCTTTGCACTACGGGACAAAGATATTAATATCTCAAAGAAATATATAATCATTTCAGAATTTATATAAACAATAATTATAACCATATTGATCAATTCACCTTTGCACTTAAGCTAAAGATATTCAATTATAACTTGATGGTCATGATCATACCGATCGACAATTCATCTTTTGCACTCTGGCCAAAGAGAACCCATAGTCACGATCGTACCAATAATCGACCCATCTTTACACTCAAGTCGAAAGAAAAATATGTTCCTTGGGGTTATAAAAATGTTATATATGGTAATAAAATAATATAATCAATATATAGATTTAATCTCAAAGAGTAAGATTTATAAATCAGCGATAATTTGGTTAGGAAAAAGAAATTAATTTTATCGTGAATAGTAACTCGTGAATACTAACTCGTGAATAGTAACTCATGAATAGTAACCCGACACAAAAGATAAAGTTTCACAATAAAATCCATATCAATATTTACAACACGTTAATCCAAATGTTATAAATCACTTAATAATATCATAATCTAATATTATTAATATTACAACAATATTTAAATCATTTCTTAAACTTATAAATAATTTATTTTCATTGTTTAGACTTTACTAATTAATACATTTAATTATCCTAAAATGCCAAACTCATAAGATTTCATCACCGATAACCAAAACTCTCATAAAAATTTGCATATACCTTATATAGGATTCTCAAGCCATAAAATCCTATTTTCCAATTTTTTACTTCACATAACATATTTAATTCATTTACTCATAACTAGTCCATTTTCATGAAAAATACCAAATCGGTCCAAAAAAGTTTCTTTCTTTGGGATTTAGCGAGAATATAGTCTTATATTGAACATATATTTTCTCAAAACTTTTAAAATTCATTTACTATTTTCATATATGGAAAGCTATTTGAATATTTAGACATTTATCATAAATTATACTTTTGTCCAAAAATTTCAAAATTCTGAGTATACTCTTTGTTATATACATGCACTCCCAATAAAGTTTTCACAAATTTTGGAGTTAACACTTGAGGAGTTATAAGGGTTTACTTTTGAAATAGTCTTTTCCCATAAAATTCATAACTCTAATCTATACATCCAAAAATTGCCATTTTTGGACACAATCTATAAAACTCATCAAATTATCATTTCAAATTTTTCCGAAATTTTTAAAGGTCAAGAAAAATTATGGCTGAAAAACATAATAACCACCTGATCCTTACCTCAAAAAAGCGTTATTTTTGATCGAAATATCGGATGTAAAAAAGCCGTGAAACTTACCTTTGAATAGTAACTCTCAAAGTATCAAAATACTTACAAAATAAACTCGATAATATAGAGAGAAAACTTATGTTTACGGTGTGATTTTCAATTCTAACTTATCGCTTTATTTATAGGAAAATCTTTAGAAGCATGAAAGGAGACTAAATTAATAAAATATTATTAATTTATTCAAAACTTCCCGCATGCCACTTTTGATCAAAATCTCAGCCACCACAGTGGGGCCCACCCAAAATCAGCACATGTGTTTAACACCAACCAAAAGTGGGTCCCACCCAATTTTAATAAAAAATATTTTATTTTCCTAAACTTCAGTAATTCATAATAAATAGCCCTTTTATCAGAAAAATACCATTCCACACGAAATCGAATTCTCTACAACTTTTTGGCTTTAAGTTTTTCTAAATTTCAAACATAAAATATCCGAAATCCACAAACGGACGATTTTCAACACCTTTTAAAATTCATAACAAATCATACGTTAATTTTTAACAGTTCAAATTTTGTGGGCATATATTCAACTTATATATGTATAAGATATCTAAAAATCACAACGATCCAACGGTCAGATCAAAATTATAACTCACAAAATAGAGCTTTAAGAACACTGATTTGATTTTTAATGCCTCCATTCCGACAAAATAAAATACCTCAGCTTTAATTTTTTCATTTACAACTACATAAAATATATCCATCATTTATATCCACATAAAATAAATATTTTCTTATCATATAAATCAATAATTAATTATTTACAAATAATATTACAGAGTCACACTAATGACAACCAGGTGGTTCCCAGGAAAGAGGGGGCTTTCCGATAAGTATTTCTCCTTACTGGCGCGTAATTAGGTGACCAAACCTCTCATTAATGAATTTTCTAGAAATTACCAATAATCTTTATCTAATAATATTATTCAAATAATATGAATTATTGATGCGATAATGGGAACTCTTGTGCGGTGACAATTATTAAAATAACAATAATATAAAATATCAGCGCATGACAATTATTGAATCGATAAAATAAAATATTGAACAATAATTCTTTGTAATAATTATTGAGTAGTGCCTTCTTTACGTAAGAATCAATAATTCAAAAATCTTTGTCTTGTCTGGTGTCTTCTCTTTGTGCTGACAATAGCGTATTATTCTTGTATTATATATATTTAACGGTGTTAGCAGTAATAACTTCTATTTATTATTTATAAAAACTCAAACTTGTCATTTTATACATCAAGCGGTTATTACATTATGGGGCCCCAAATGGCTTTGGCCGTAAATGCGGATATTCACGACAAAAAAAGAATATTCCATGACCAAGCGAATATTGTGACAAGCGAGATTTTTGTAAATTAATTTTAATATTTATTGAATTAAATAAATATTTTTCGATGATTTAATTATTAGATTAAATAATTAATTGATCTTGATTGTGGTAGATTAAATTAATTATATGTGTTACATTTATTAAATTAATATGGAGAATTTTATTATCAAAGTATGTCATTATATGAGCTTATTGTATTAAAAAAATATTTAATAAGCCTAATATTATTTTAATTAATTTAATTATTAATTAGAGAATTAATAATTTGACATTATTTATTAATGAGAAAATTAATTATTTGACTATGTGAAATTATGAGAAATTATTATATTTTATTTATATTAAATAAAATAAATTAATTGAGTTATTTTATAAAGGGTGTGACATTATTTAAACTATATGATAAAAGAGTTTATTAAATTAATTGAGGTTAAGCCTTTAAGGCTAGCCAAACATGACACTAGTAGAGGTTGAGGGCAGTTAATCCATGATGGGTAATTGACCTCCACAATGCGTCAGTTTATTTGATGCGACGTCTTCTTTATTTCATTTTTTCTTAAGTTTGATAAAAACTAGTTAGAGAGAATTAGAAAAATTTGAGAGAGAATTCAGAGGAATTGTGAGAATCTCTGTTTTGAAGAAACTTTTGAAAAAGGGTTTTATCTCTACTCATTAATACTGTGGGTAATTCTCCTTCCCAAATTCTATTTTACGTCATAAAGTTTTATAAGAAAATGGCTTTCAAAGTTTCTGTAAAGCCTCTGTGATTGAGAAAGTAGTAATATTTATGAGTTATTTATGGGTTAAGATGTATCAAATCGTATTTTATATATATATTGCATGATTCCATATCATCAGTTTCATAATATTACATCGTATATGATTTCTACAAAATTACAGAGTATGGGTTTTGACCTTATGGCCTTATACGTGATATTTTATGTATTGATCGTATATCCCTAAATTTTACACTCGTATATTATTATGCATGTTGATCTGAAGAGACTAAAGTTTAAATAAGCGGATTGATTGTTATACTTGAATCCGTAGTGACAATTTTCATATTTTATTTTCAAAACCTCCAAGAACATCAAAAGTCGATTGAAATTCACATATTTTAGTTACGTGATTATGTGTTTTAATGGGTTAAAACCATTCTATAAATGTTTGGTTATGATTATACATGAATTATAACATGTGGGTATGTCTAAATTCGTGTAGTAATATTTTAAATTGGAGTTTTTAGGCGTGTTACGCAATTTTTGAATTGCGAGAATAGTTCTACAACTCCCCGTCATGGCCTTGATCTCACACCTAAACATTCAGCGCCGGCGCCATGTGTCATTGCGGTATGCAATGGCCCATGTGTGAAGATCGAAGTGTAACGATGGCGTATATTTCACTCTCTCGAAAAAGTTCAAAAATGGAATTTTTAAAAATGATTAAGTCTAGCAATGTGTTAATAACTTAATGTAATGAACATGTAAACATGTTAGAAGTATAATGTGATGATAAAATAGATGTTTAACATGTAAATAACATAATTACTTGTAGATTTTGTTATGGAATACATAATTAAATTATTATTCATGAAGTGATATTATGTGACAGTAAATGTGATAATTAACTAAGTATAGTTAAATAATCAAAGTAGACAAAGAGAATGAGTTTATGATGATTAGTTAAGTTATAATTAACTGGTATTGTGGATGTGAATGATATGTAGGATTTAATTCAAAGAACGTGCTTAGTTAAAAGCGTAATCTAGCCAGAGGCAAGTTTTCTAACCCTACTTGTCATTATTGTTCAAGTTTATTATTTACCTCGAGTAAATTATCATTACTATTATTCAAGTTTGAATTATTATATTAAAGATTGATATCTTTTCAAAGTATGATTTTGTTATACAATAATCGTTCTATTGTATACTCCTTAAGATTATTATTCAATTTGAATATCATTATATTTGAACCTTATTAGACTAGCGAACCCTTATTGATTCGACTAGTCCATAGTTGATGAGCGTTCTAAATTTCAGAACCCTTGATGAATTATCCAAACCAAACTTCCTTTAGTGCGGACTCGAATGTCAGCCAGAGATGAACAACCTTGCAAAGGATTTACTTATCGTTAGCATTAAGATATTAATGCGCGATATGGTACTAAGGGATGATCCCCCTAAGTATGAGTAGAAGGTCCATAGTCTTATGACTGTTAAAGGTTTCAAGTATAACCCTTGATAACCTAGGACATAGTTCAAGGTCTTATGACCCTTAAAATTCTTTTGATTCTTGTTATTTATTCTTGATTCAAAAGTTGAGCTTTTATTCAGATGTCTTTGATTTACTAGCATATTATTATACTATTATTTCATTATTATACTTGTGGGCAATAGTGCTCACTCTTGCTTAATAATAACATTGCGATTAAAACGAAAAAGCGATGAACCTTCCTTTAGTAAGAGGCGAGGGCAAAGTTAGCAAGTGATGAAGACTTGTTATTTTATTAGATGATGTATTTATGTTTAAGACTTTAGTTAATGATGTTGTTAAGACTTATTTGTTTATGATTACTTACGGATGTTTAAGGTTAGTTTAATCTGGGATTGTATTATTATTATTATTATTATTCATATGTTGTAACCCTTAAGGGGAAGATTTTTATTCTATCTATTGCATGACTTGCATTTATTATGGGTAGATAGATAGATGATATTTGTACAGTGAACACCAAATCCCGTGGAATTGAAGTACTCGGATTTGGGGGTGTCACAATTATTCCCCGACAACAATAAGTATTTTATAGCCACTTGCTTATTTTGAAAAATTTCATATGTCACCCTTAACTTTAAACTTTTATCAATTTAACTATTTACTAAATAGAAAAATAGAATACTTTTATTTCATAAAATTCGGGGTCTTATATTTTCCCTCCATATCCACATAATGTTGGCCACATGGAATGTTCTTTGCCATATCAAAATATTTTTACACGTCTGCAACTTATTTATTCATTTCCGTCTAAAGTCAAAAGACTTGATGGATTTTCTAACGTTTCGTAAGTAAACAAAAGGTCAGTGAGTTAACTGTAAGGAAAAAAAAGTTTAAGTACTCATTTGTAAGTTGACCTAAAGTAGAGTGACTAAAAAAAAAACTATCCAGAGTTATAAGGGGTAGAGATAGGGGGAGAGAATTTATTTTCTTTCTTTTGTTGTTTTTGTTAGTTTTATAAAATGAACTTTTACTTTTACTATTAATTTACACTTATTATAAGATATATTGTTGATATGTTATTTAAAATTTTAATATTACATTTCTTTTCATGTTTTCTCACGTTTAGGTTTAAATTTTAAGTTCTTTTTATTGTTCATCTCAAAATACTCATAAAGAAATGAATTTTAATATTTTATCTAAATATTACTCATTTTTCTCTTTAAAACTCACAAACATATTCTTAAGGTTAAAAGTGTGTAATTGTGTATGGATCCCCTTAGTTAGGTTATTTATTACTTTTAAAGTACTAAATTATTTCTATAAAAAATGATATTGTCATATTAAAATTCATGTCCAAATGTGTCCTTAATTGTTTTACTACATGTCTGATTACTTATAATTTATATATATACATATATATAAATCTCGCGTGTATATTGGTACGTTTTGAATCTAGAAGTATTTGCATTCAGAATGACCCTAACACAAATTTGCGACCCTTCAAAAATGGTTTGTTCTTCATAAATATTCATTATAAGAAAAGGCAGAATTTTTATCTCTTTTAAAAAATCAGAGTAATACGCTACATTATGTTCGCTTCCTTTTGCACTAACAAGTGTGTGTGTGTGTATATATATATATGTATTACTTGAAAGTCCAATAATAATCTAAAATGGTGGTTGATTAAATTATTATCGATTAAAAATTATTGTTGTATTATATATATTATTATCTATTAATAATAATTTAAAAATTTATGCAAGACAGTAAAAATTCAATCGCACAATGCACAAATATTTATCTTGTTCACAATATTGGGCTTCGGCACAGAAACGCACAGCGGAAATTAAAATTTTAAAACAATTTCCGAAACTCTAAAACAGGATCCATGCGAAAATCAATTAATTCAGAGGTTTAGAGATTATACCAGATATAAATAAAAAAGCGAGAATGCGAAAGCCATTGCGCCTCGAATCTCAGCCGCAATACAAAGCCGATTAAGCCTCTCTACAGTATATCCACGAGCATGCTTTGAGGCAGTCAGCGATTACTGCAATAAGAAGGACTTGCGGTACTAGCCACCAAAAGGAATGGAATTTACGAAGCTGTTTTCTCTCTAGTCTCTCTCTAAGAAGCGGCTAGGGTTTTCAATTATGATATCTTACCTAAGTAGGCTGCTATATATCATATATATAGTAGTTAAAAGGAATTAATCAAATCAAAACCTAATTTTATAAAATCCAATTTATATATATATATATCTCTTAATTAAGTCTTACTTAATTAATATACATATATCTAAATTATCCTTTTAATTTAAATTAAGTGATTTAAATACTATTAATCATATTACTATATTTAAATCCTTAAAATTTAAATTAATTCCCTTTTAAATAACGTTCTATGTGTGTGACCCTATAGGTTATTATTACGTTGGCAATAATTTTAAAATCATATTATAAAATTATAAGCAGTGAAAGCTGGCATCTAGTAATGCATCCTTTGCTACCCAGTAATAATAAGATCGATGATTCGATACAACCTTTTTCGTGACCAATGTTTCAATGTAATTTAATCCTTTTAACCTTAATATCCTAGATTAAACTCGAGTCATGGAATGTGTCATACTCTTCATAATTTAATGAGTTTTCTTGATCAATGAGTAGACTATATGAAACAAATCACTATTTGAGCATGGCCATGCATTTCATAGTCCTACTCAATCGAAAAGGCCTATGGATATCACCCATAATATATAGGATGGTTAAATTCCATCTAGATCACTCATATTTCTCACCACGATTAATGATGAACCCAATAATCACCTTTATAGTCCACCCTATTAAAGGTGACATTTGATGATATCAAAGTACATAAATTCTCGTGTAGTAATATAGCGATTTGGTCGGAGGACCATTACATCATTTGTCACTATGAGAATTGCTAACGACACTTCGCATAATGCTCCATATAGAATTCTCATGGTGGAGTGCATCCGATTACATCGTTCTCTAACATGTACCTATGCATTGACTTAATATCTCATATATTTATGACCAATGAGATTTGGTCATCGATCGATCCACATACTAGTCTCCATGCATCATTGTTGTCCCATCAACAATGATACTCGACTAAGGACATTTAAGAACAACGATATTAATGGTAATATATAATCTCACGTTCAAGTCACATACTTGAAACTATATAATTTGTATCACTATTCTAAGGAATTTTATTATGTTAACAATTATATTACGCGATAAATAAAACCATAATAAAATCATATATTTATTCAATCAAATATAATATCAAAGCGTTAAGCAATTATATCAAATAATTGGCCTCTAGGGCATAAACTCTAATGAGTCTCCCACTTGCACTAGAGCCGATCACTCATGTATCTAATACCCATGGAACTAGTGTGGCCAAGTCATTAGCCTGCTGCGACAAAGCCTTGGTTAGTGGATACGCAACATTATCATCTGTTGGCACTCTTCCTATATGTACATCTCCTCTATCAATGATTTCACGGATGAGATGGTGCAGCGTAAGTATATGCTTGGATCGTTGGTGAGATCTGGGTTCCTTAGCTTTGTCTGATGGCTCTATTATTATCATAGTATGAAGCAGCCGGATCAACAATGGTTGGAACAACACCAAGTTCGATGATGAACTTTTTAATCCATCTGACCTCCTTGCATTTGCTGCGAGAAGCAACAATATACTCGACCTCTGTTGTAGAATCAACTCTTGTCTCTTGCTTGAACTTTTCATTCTTGACACCACCATTAAGGCAAAACACAAAACTTTGTTGAGACTTATAGTCATCATTGTCGGTCTGGAAACTAACATCTGTGTAACCCTTCTTTGCTAGTTCGTCTTCACCTCCATATACAAGAATGAATCCTTAGTCCTTTTCGGTGCTTGAGGATATTCTTGGCTAACATCGATGACCTTCACTGGATTATTTGGTATCTGTTCGTCATGCTCAAAGCATACTGAGACATCCAGGACGAGTACATATCATTGCATACATAATAGATCCAATTCTTAGAAGCATAAGGGATCTTTCTCATCGCTCCTCATCATCTTGTGATTTAGTACATTGGGCCTTAGAGATCTTTTCACGCCATGAGTCACGGGTAAGTTTCCTCTTTTAGCCTCTTGCATCTTTGAACCGTTTCAACACTTTATCAATATATGTACTTTGACTTAAGTAGAGCATTTTCTTGATCTATCTCTATAGATCTTGATACCTAAAATGTAAATGACATCGCTTCAAATCTTTCATGGAGAAACATTTTCCTAACCATGTTTTTTCTGACTGTAAGGAAGAATGTCATTCCCAATAATTAATATGTCATCAACATATAATACTAGGAATACAATGTGACTCCCACTAACCTTCTTATATACACAAGGTTCATCTTCATTTTTAATAAAGCCAAATTCTTTTGTTGCTTCATCAAATCGAAGATTCCAACTCAGAAGGCTTGCTTCAATCCATAAATGGATCATTGCGACTTACATACCTTTCGACATCCTTTTGGGTGACAAAACCCTCGGGTTGTGTCATATACACATCCTCAAGAATATTTCCGTTAAGGAAGCGGTTTTGACATCCATCGCCAAATTTCGTAATCATAAAAAGCTGCAATAGCAAGTAAGATCACGATGGATTTAACCATTGCCCTTTGGAGAGAAGGTTTCATCATAGTCGACACCTTGAATTTGTTTGAAACCTTTGCTGCTACCGATCGACCTTTATAGGTTTGTACATTACCATCCATATCGGTTTTCTTCTTGAAAACCCACTTGCACCAATTGGTTTTACCCCCTCGGGTGGATCAACCAGAGTCCATACTTGGTTAGTATACATGGAGTCCATCTCAGATTTCATGGCTTCAAGCCATTTCTCAGAATCTCGTCCATTCATAGCTTCTTGGTAGGAAGCGAGGCTCATCTTGATCTATGAGCATCACATCGTAGTTTTGAGTCACAAGATATCCATAATATCTCTCGGGCTCTTGGCGTGTCCTACGGATCTACGGATGACTTGTGTAATTTGAGCGAGTTCACTTTCCACAATTTCTTGTGGTTCTGCTCATGTTCCAACTTCGAGTTCAATGATATTTTATGGTTCTCGAATTTCTTGAGTTCTACTTTCCTCCTTTGTTTCCTTTAGAGACAAATTCTCTTTCTAGAAAAATACCGATTCGAGCAACAACCACTTTGTTCTCGGAAGGTTTGTAGAAATAATACCCTTTTGTTTCCTTTGGGTATCCCACAAAATTACATTTGTCGATTTGGGTCAAGAGCTTGTTGTCGAATTGAGGACGTTTCTGAGCGCCTCGCAACCCCAAATCTTCATGAGCGACATACTAGGGCGTTTCCCGGTCCACATTTCATATGGTGTCTTACGAACCGTCTTTATAGGAACACGGTTAAGTGTGAATCTGGTATCTCTAGGGCATGACCCCGAAGCTTATTGGAAGATCTGCATGACTCATCATTGATCGTACCATGTCCAACAAGGTTCGATTCCTCTCTCTCGATACACCATTCCATTGCGGTGTTTCGGTGGAGTGAGTGTGATATAATACCACACTCCTTTAGAAGGTCATTAAAAGCTTGGCTTAAGTATTCACCTCCTCGATTGGATCGAAGGGCTTTTATGCTTTTGCCAAATTGGTTTTGAACTTCATTCTTGAATTCCTTGAACTTTTCAAAGGATTGAATTTGTGTCTCATAAGATACACATATCCATATCTACTAAAGTCATCGATAAATGTAATGAAGTAATAAAACCTACTCTCTTGCTAACGAACTCATGGGTCCACATACATCACTATGTATAAGTCCCGATACATCGCTAGCCCGTTCATTCGTGTCCGATGAAAGGGGCTTTAGTCATCTTGCCTAATAAACAACTTTTCGCATTTCTCATATGATTCAAAATCAAATGAATCTAAGAACCCATCTTTATGGAGTTTGGATATCGTTTCTCATTTATATGGCCCTAACGCAGCGATTGCGAGAGATATGTCGGATTTGAATCATTTGATTTAAATCATTTTGTATTTATGTTATAGATAGACATTTCTAAATCAAGAATATAGAGGCCGTTAAACAATTGTGCAACACCATAACAAATATCATTTAAGTAAAACAAACAACGATTGTTCTTTATTATAAATGAAAAACCTTTCTTGTCAAACAAGAAAGCGAAATAATGTTTTTGCTTATAGCGAGGCACAAAATAACAATCTTCTAATTCTAAAACTAGCCCGGTGGGCAAAGATAAATGATAAGTTCCTACGGCCGGTCAAAGCAACTTTTGCTCTATTTCCAACTCGTAGGTCAACCTCTCCTTTCGCCAAAGTTCTACTCCTTCGGAGTCCCTACACATTAACACAAATGTGAGAACCACATCCAGTATCCAATACCCATGATGTAGAAGTAGATAAGTTAACTTCTATAACATATATACACGAATCGGGAAAGTCGTACTTCCTTTTCTTTTCTTCACTTCTTCCAGATAAGCATGACAGTTCCTTTTCCAGTGTCCAGGTTTTCCACAGAAGTGACATTCACCTTCTTTAACCACCCCACCTTTAGGTTTTAAAGCCTGTTTGGTTTTGGAATTGGGTTTGGCAAAAGATTTAGATCCTATCTTCTTCTTGCCTTTCCAATTTCCCTTAGCATTCCCCTTTTGCACCATCATTATGGGAGCGGGTCCTGCCTTTTTCATGTTGTTCTCGGCAGTTCTTAACATGCTCAACAACTTTCGATGAGGGGTTTCTCAATTTCATTCATAAGATAGTTTATAAAAAATTGAGAGTAGTAGCTTTGTTCAAAGATTACAAAACAAGGTCGGTTTGGGCTTAGGAGTGATTGGAAAACCCAACCTATCAAGGTACTCAATATACCCAATCATTTTCAAACACATGTGGACCAAGCTGGATCACGTTCACCCATTTTGCGGTGATCTGATGCCCTTTGCTTGTATCATACCTCTCTGTCGAGCATGCCCTTGAACAATTTCTTGAGATGCTCGATCATCTCATAAGCATCCATTAACTCATCTTGCTTACGAAGCTCGGCGTTCATGGTTGCTAGCATGACCACAACTCACATCCGAGCATCATCTTGATGCTTCTTGTAGCATTGTGCTCCATGACGTAGTGCGATGACAATTTGGTCTTTGCGAGAATGGGCCCATCGAGGACATATAGCTTACGCTCTTGTTTGAGGACAATCCTCAAGTTCTATGCGGTCGAGGAAATTAATTCCACTTAGCTTGTCCTTTTCAAGGTGATCGTAATGAAAGACTATTTGTGTTGTTGTTGTTTGCCATTTGATATCTACAATTTATAAGTGCAATAATAATAAGTCAAATTCTGAGTTGATATTATATAATTGATAATAGTACATTCAAAATATACCTCCCACTATTTTATTCAAATTAATATCCCTCACCATTAATTGAAATCATTTTCTATTAAATCTTTCTAGTGAGCCAAGATCCATATTTCATTATGCCTTAAGTTAGCTTTGGCTATTCTCTCAAAACATAATTGTTTAGGTAGACAACCCTCATCAATTATATCATATATAACTCTGGATAGTTTGGTAAACAACATTTGTTTCTAGTCCATCTAATGGTACCAACCAAACTCTATGCCTCTAAGTCCACAATCCTATTGAGATAACTTAGTTAAGTCGGGCCCAATGATTTTAATAGTTTGGATATCACAATTATCCTATCGCATCTTACCTAGATAAATAGGGTACTTTGCTTTGGCAAACCTACATCTATTGATCAAGGTCTTGATGAGTGTTATTCATTGGAAGGCATCGATTTAGACTTAATAATTTAATGAGGATTTTATTAATTTAGATCTCACCAATTTTAATCTTGTTAAGCATGCACATTATTAATCATATCATATCACATACAAGCATAAATAAAGTGCAAAATTAAATGTGTCACGATTATGGCCCAATCCTTTGTCAATCTTTTCAAGCTAATGAAAGATTGAAGGTCAATCTAAGGTGGTAAAAGATCTTAAAATAAATAACTTCCTTGGATCTTCCCTCAGCATCGCCTCCTCTCCATCATCATCTTTCCATTGTGTTCTCCATCTTGACATCTTCATCAATTCTGATTATTACATGACATAAAGAAACCTCGAGTTACATTCGAGGGGATTTAGATGAGAAGAGAATATTACATTAGAATTTATAGAAAGGCACGACATCTGGCCGTATTTCAAAACCAAAAAAACCACTAACCTATGGGTCAAAAGGCCATAGCATGCACCATGCATATCACAATAAGCACATAACAATTTATATATAATTAAAGAAAACTATATATAAAATATAGGGGACACGACCATAAATGCGCTGACTGAGGGGGTCCGAGGGGTCTCCCACAGCGGTGGTCGTGGCGGGGTGAAGCGGCGGCCACCGAAAAAAATTCGAACTACATTACGTATTGCAGATTTTTCCATCTGAATCTCTAAAACAGTTTGAGAATCATACATTTTAATCCACCAAAACACCCATAATAACAAATCATATATTTCAGTTTGATTTAATCATATTAAAGCGAATAACGAGTACACGAAATTTATCATATATTTCGGTTTGATTTAATCATATTAAAGCGAATAACGATTACCAATTTATCATATATTTTCGGTTTCGATTAATCATATTAAAAGCGATTCTTCATGCTTCTAATCCGATTAGAATAGTTATATTGTTATTCATAGATTAAAGATACGATTAACGGTATCATCATATATATTACGAATACACATTCAACGAAATATCATATATTCAATTTTATATCGGTAAACATGCATCATCATATATCATATATATCGAATACAATTAAAACACGTAATCTGAATTAATCTTTTCGCAAGTAGCTCGATTCCCTTTGTTGGGCTTGACATTTAAAGCGCACAAGTGAAATTAAAATTTTAAAGCAATTTACAAAACCTAAAAGCAGGATCCATGCGAAAATCAATTAATTGAGAGGTTTAGAGATTATACCATATATAAATAAAAAAATGAGAATCAAAAAGCCATTTGCGCCTCGAATCTCCAGCCATAATACAAACCGATTGCGCCTCACAGATTATCCATCCCACGAGCGCACTTACGAGCCGTCGAACGATTACGCAATAAGAAGGACTTGCGGTACTAGCCACTAAAAGGAATGGATTTTACAAAGCTTTTTTCTCTAGTCTCTCTCTAAGAAGCGGCTAGGGTTTTTCAATTATGATATCTTACCTAAGTAGTGCTATATATCATATATATAGTAGTTAAAAGGAATTAATCAAATCAAAATCTAATTTTATAAAATCAATTTATATATATATATCTCTTAATTAAGTCTTACTTAATTAATATACATATATACAAATTATCCTTTTAATTTAAATTAAGTGATTTAAATACTATTAATCATATTAATATATTTAAATCCTTAAAATTTAAATTAATTCCCTTTTAAATAACGTTCTATGTGTGTGACCCATATAGGTTATTATTACGTTGGCAATAATTTTAAAATCATATTATAAAATTATAAGCGGTGAGCGGCATCTAGTAATGCATCACTTTGCTACCCAAGTAATAATAAGATCGATGATTCGATGCAACCCTTTTCGTGACCAATGTTTCAATGTAATTTAATCCTTTTAACCTTAATATCCTAGATTAAACTCGAGTCATGGAATGTGTCATACTCTTCATAATTTAATCTGAGTTTTCTTGATCAATGAGTAGACTATATGAAACAAATCACTATTTGAGCATGGCCATGCATTTCATAGTCCTACTCAATCAAGAGGCCTATGGATATCACCCATAATATATAGGATGGTTAAATTCCATCTAGATCACTCATATTTCTCATACGATTAATGATGAACCCAATAATCACCTTTATAGTCCACCCTATTAAAGGTGACATTTGATGATATCAAAGTACATAAATTCTCGTGTAATAATATAGCGATTTCAGGTCGGAGGACCATTACATCATTGTCACTATGAGAATTGCTAACGACACTTCGCATAATGCTCCATATAGAATTCTCATGGTGGGTACATCATCCGATTACATCGTTCTCTAACATGTACCTATGCATTGACTTAATATCTCATATATTTATGACCAATGAGATTTGGTCATCGGTCGATCCACATACTAGTCTCCATGCATCATTGTTGTCCCATCAACAATGATACTCGATTAAAGGACATTTAAGAACACTGATACTAATGGTAATATATAATCTCATGTTCAAGTCACATACTTGAAACTATATAATTTGTATCACTATTCTAAGGAATTTTATTATGTTAACAATTATATTACGCAGTAAATAAAACCATAATAAAATCATATATTTATTCAATCAAATATAATATCAAAACGTTAAGCAATTATATCAAATAATTGGCCTCTAGGGCATAAACTCTAACACACAATATACATCCCGGGTATGTTGCTACGTCAGTTTCAAGCTACTCTCCAGGACTTGATATCTGTGAGACCCCAAATTTTATGAATAAAGATTTAAATTTCTCAAAATATTTTTTAAATATTATGGTGTGGATTTGATATAATGTTATAGTTGTGGGTAATATTTATAAATTTTACAAAGTATGCAAGTTGTTATAAAATATTCGTTTGGTCGGGGAATATTCTTTTTGCCGGGGAATATCCGTATGTTGGCACAATCATTGGTGGACCCTACAACGAAAGTATTGTCGTAGTTAGAAAATGACATAATTATCTTTTTATAAAATAACGGCGAAAGTGTTACCGTTAAAACTGTTGAACTACTCGGTAGTAAAAGTACAGTAATATGCGTGGTTGCATAGTAGCACACGGTATTGATTATTGATGCTTACGTGAGAAGTCACTCAGTTTTGTTCAATTATTGCTACAGTAATTATTGCATAGTATCTCACGTTATTTGATTCAATTATTGTTGATATGTTATATATTATTAAATCAATAATTGAGATGACAGAGTTATTAATATTATTATTTATAATATTGACGATGTTTAGATGTTCTGTCAAGGAGAGGTTTGGTCACCTAATTGCGCGCCAATAGGGAGAAATTCTTATTGGAAAGCCCCCTCTTTCCTGGGAACGACCTGGTTGTTAAATATTGTGCGTTATAATATTAATGATGAATAAGTTCATGTTGATTAAAGATGAAATTGATAGTTCCATTGTGTGGGAATTAGTAGTGTTAGTAGAAATTGACATTTATTTCGATAATAATTGATGTCTGGAGGTTATATTGACCAATCGGGTATTCGGGGCACTTTTCGTGTTGGAGTACTATTCACGAGTTACTATTCACCCGATTACTATTCACTCTAGTATTGTTCACTCGGGTATTTAGAACACTTTTTAGTGTTAGAGTACTATTCACGGGTTACTATTTATCCGGTTACTATTCACTCTAGTATTGTTCACTCGGGTATTTGGGACACTTTTTGTGTCGGAGTACTATTCATGGGATACTATTCCCAAAGTACTATTCACGGGGTACTATTCACCCGAAAAATATATTTCTTTTCGGTCCAAATCATTTTTGGGTACAATATTATTCCATGAGGAGATGTGATAATTTTTTAGACCGTCGGTTGAAGTTATAATAGTAAATCAATATGAATCATTGGTTGAAGATATAATAGTAAATTAATATGGACCGCTGGTGGAAAGTTATAATAGTAAATCAATATGGATCGTTGGTTTAAAGTTTTAATAGTAAATCAGTATGGACCGTTGCTTTAAGTTTTAATAGTAAATCAATATGGACCATCCGTTTAAAAGTAAATCAATCTGGACCGTTCATGACTTAGTTACTATTCAGTCCATTCTCCTATAAATAGAAGCTCATTCCTTCATTATTTCTTACGAATTCACTGAAACTCTAGAGAGAGAAATTATATAGAGAAAGAAGAATAGAAGTATGTTACCTCACTTTTCCAATATCCAGTTTCTTCTAAGGTAAGGGATATTATTTGTTGTACTCGTAAGGGGTATTATTCTTTCATATTCATGAAGAGAGTTATTTTCTTTCAATACTCGTAAGGGTTGTTATTCCATTCTTTATTATTATGATGGAATAACTTTTGTTTATCTTAATAATCTACCATATACGGTGAAATTCTTACATTATTCCATTCTTTATTATTTTATTGGAATAACTTTTATGCATGCCTGATCTATCGCATGCACGGTGAATTTTGTTGTTATTCTATTCTTCTTTATTATTACATTGGAATAACTTGTCATCATGCGATCTATCGCATACGGTGAATTACATTGTTATTCCATTCTTTATTATTACATTGGAATAACTTTGTTTATGCGGATTACGCATACTTTGGTGAATTCTTACATTATTTCATTCTTTATTATTATGTTGGAATATCCATCGGATGCGGATTACGCATGATCTGGTTCCATTCTTTATTATTTTGTTGGAATATCCTATCTGGTGCGAATTATGCATGACTGGTTCCATTCTTTATTATTACTCGTTGGAATAATGCATGCGTACCTACTATCGAATGCATGGTGAATTCTTCTGTTATTCCATTCTTTATTATTCTGGTGGAATAACTTGTCTATTTGGATTACCACATGCATGGTGAATGATCCTTCATTTTCATTCTTTATTAAATTGTGGAAATGATCTGTCTACGTGGATTACCACATTGCGGGCGAAAATCCATTTGCAGTTTCATATATTCTATTATACTCAGTTGGTTAAAGTTTTGACTTCTATACTCCATGAAATTAGTAGAATATCCTAGATATTTGCGCTTTATCCAGTATCTTTTCATGGAAATATTCTTCTGAGCATTCTTGAATTTTACTCCACAAAACAGTATCATTTTGACAATTTGGACGTTATTGAGTTTAGGATAAATTAACTTATAAATCTTTAAAATTTATTCTTGAACTTGTTTTATTGAATTGTCATCATCCGCATGCTTATATTATGTTGAAAGTCATATGTGGCCTGTAGTGCATAAATGGACTTGGTATGATTATGACCAGGGATTATTCAGTATAATCATGACCGTAATGTTACAAATGATATGGAAAAAGTCCTCATTGGCCCGTAGTGCATTGATGGACAGTTTTTGGTATGATTATGACAATGGATTCTCTTCGGCCAAGGGTGCAAAGATGAATTGTTTTATGGCATGATCAGAACCGTTGATGAAAACACGATTATCTTTGGCCCGTAGTGTATGGATGATTTGTGGTCGTGATACTAAAGAATATCCTTGGCCTGTAGTGCATGGATGATTTAATGATGTGGATTATTTATTAAGCTGAGTCTCAGCGATAAAAGTGATGAAAAACCTTTTAAATCATAAAAGATAATAGATTTTATTCTCTACTTGACTCTTCTAATGGATTGCTTGTTCGCTGCAGTTAAACTTGATGTTTATTATATTTTATCGGTTTAACTTAACTTTGTTGAAGGCTAACGATAAATTATTCTGCATTATTCTAGTCATAATATTTCTTACTGGGCTAGTTGAGCTCACCATTTCTTTCACTATTCTTCTCAGGAAATGAGAATATAGCTGGGACGAGTCGGGGAACGGATTGACGGTCCAAATGGTTGTTTTAGTAGTCCTCACTATTCTATAAAATAGTGTGATAATAAATATAATGAGGACTCCATTGAGTGTGGATATTGTCTAGATGACAATATTTGTATTAAAACTCATAGCATATGTTTTGTCATATTTTACACGACAGTTGTATAATTAAGTTTTTATTTATATTTTGTACCATGTATTTGGCGACTCAAGATGAGTGATGTATATCTGTTTTGGGGGCGTCACAATACCTTATTACTTCAAGTAATAAATACTCTTTTAATACGTGGAGAAGTATCTACAAAGTTTTAAAGATAAACTTACAACTAACTATCTCGGATAACAAACTCCTAGCTCATTCCTCAAGTTTAGTTGCACATTTCATTTGAGTTAAGTACAATACTACTTTATGATCTCATCTTTAAACGATAACCTCTTTCTCACCTTACAAGTACACTAGAGACCCAACTCACGACTGACCTCTCTAAGACTCTGGTCTTGGTCAAAGAATTACTCATCTTTCTTACATGAAAATAAAATAAACTAACTCTACCTTTTTCTCTTTTTACAAAAGTTTGGTTTCAATATGCTACTAAGGTAAGTAGATAAAATTTATTATAGATATATAAAAGTTCAAATAACTTTTATATTTGATACTTCTTAAATAAGCAGATGACAGTTTAAAGATTAGTTATAAAAGCTCAAAACTTTAATATTTATGTGTTATGCTTCTGTGTAAGCAAATATAAATGTTAATGCAGAATTTATAAAGATTTTCTTTTTCTTTATAAATAAATAATCTATGTTAAACAGATATAAAAGTTTAAATAATTTTTTATAACAAGTGATATGCTTCTTTTTAAACAGATAAATTCACTGGAGTTTCTGATATAAAAGTTTAAGTAACTTTTATATTATGCAACACGTATTTTATGAATAAATGAGTTTGTGTGCAAAATAGTTGTGATGACAGTTATCAAGTATAAAAATTTAATTAATTAAATAATACTTGATATAACAAATAAATTTGTTTCACTCAAAGATACATAATATAAAATATTCGATCTATGTTGTGAAAATTTGGCCACTGAGAATTTCAAAGACCGCCCAAATAATATTACTTGTTTAAGAAATATCTCTTAATAACAATATCTAAGTACTGACTAAATTTTGGTTTCACAATTTGATATTTATATTTATATTTTACAATTTTAATATAAATTATCTATCTCAAAAAAAGACCACTTAGAATTTTAAAGCGTTCAAAAGATTTCAGAGAAAAACTTCTGAATTGTTTCGGTATTTAAGTACTGACTTTTTATATGATATT
>JAINUU010000055.1:95000-144733 GCA_020205605.1 Panax ginseng
TTTCTTTGTTAAACTGTTGAAATAATTGGATGATAAAAGTACAATAATATGCGTTGTTCCACAGTGGTACGCGATATTGCACAATAGTACACGGTATTGTACATTATCTCTTATTATTGATGCTTACGTTAGAAGTCACTCAGTTTCATTCAATAATTGTCACAATAGTTGCTTCATAGTATCTCATATTATTAATTCAATTAGTGTCACAGTATCATCTGCATAATATTTTATATTACTAAATCAATAATTGAGACGACACCGTTATTCATATTATTATTTGCATTATTGACAATGTCTAGAAAGTTCTGTCGAGAAAAGGAGTTAGGTTATTTAATTGCGCGCCAATAAGGAGAAATCCTTATCAGAAAGCCCCCTATTTCTTTGGAATGATCTAGTTGTCAATATTATGAGTTATAATATTAATGATGAATAATTTTTCAAGATTAAAAATGTGTTGATTGAAGATAAGTGATTTTTGGTAGATATTTATTTAATTTTTGATATAAATAGAGGGGTTTGTCAAGTTTGGCTTATTTCACGGACCACCACTTACTCATTTTTCAAAACCATCGGTAGAAAGTTGTCTCAGTTTTGTTTTATTATTATTATAATAGTAATAAAACAGAAAACTTTTTTTATATAAAATAGAAACTTTTAATAATATATATAAAGTTATTTGTTTTATTAGAATATAATAAGAATATATTATAATATATATATAAAGTTTTTATTTTATTAGAATATTTTATTTCACAGTGATGAATAGTAAAATTCATATTTTCACCCGTGAATTCGTCTGAAATTCGACTGTTCATTTGTGATTAAATAGTATCATGTCATTCTCCTATAAATAGGTTGCTTAGTTAAGAAATGAAAATCACACTAGAATCAGAGAATTCTTCTTCTATAATATTGTGCGTATTTCTTTCCAGTATAAGAATACTTTAATTGTAGTTACTAGTGCAAGATTTCTTCAAGATAATCTCCGCTATACCAGTCAAATTTAGTCTCCTACTAAGGTAAATGATGTTATTTTCTTAATACTCATAAGGGTTGTCATTCTATTCCTTATTAATCTATGAGAATAACCTATCTACGCGGATTATCGCATGCCTGGTGAATAACCCTTCGTATTCATTCTTTATTAAGTAGTGAAAATGATCTGTCTACGCGGATTACCGTATGACGGGTGAAAATCCATTTGCAGTTTCGTATATTCTTTTATACTCGTATGAGATATCATTTCTTTTGTACTCATCAAGGGATATCATTTTCTTTCATATTTTTCTCCATTTATGGTATAAATTTATTGTTTGTTTTCATAACCTTATTGTTAAATGGTAAAAATCCCTGAAACTAGTAGAATATCCTTGAGTTTTGCGATTCATCTAGTATCATTTCACTAAAATATTTGTCTGAACTTTCTTATTAAATTTTAATATTTTCATTCGGGGTACTATTCACTCGGGGTATTATTCACTTCAAAATTGGTTTCATTTCAACCCAAATTATTTTTGATACATGAATATCATTCTTGAATTTTACTCCACAGTTAGTTATCATGTTGACAATTTGGACATTCTTGAACTAAAGATAAATTGAATTATAAATCTTTAATATTTATCACTGATCTCACTTGATTTATTCTTTATATCATTGTCATCATTCTCATGCTTATATTGTGCCGAAAGTCATCTTTGGCCCGTAGTAGAAAGATGGACTGTTGATTGGTATGATTATGACCAAAAATTTGTATTGGTATTGTCGACGTCGGGATTTTTATTTGTCCCTTTCCGTTACTTGTTCTTTGGTGTTCTCATGTTAGGTGAGATTTGTTTGAAAAAACAAGTGAAAAAGGTCAGACATGTATAATGTCGACGATGGACTGTTATGATTCGCTAGTTGGGTTTTTAAATGGTTGTACCAACATAACCGAGAAAAGGTTTACACATTGACCTAGTGATGTGACACTGCTAAACGGGTCAATGAAACCGAGATTCATTAGGGTCTAGGTACTTGATTATGGGGGGGGGGGGAAGGTGTTAGGCACCCCCCGACATCCGTGTTACCACGGTGACCGCCATTTTTCAAGAAATTATCTAAATGAGTGTGTGTATGGGTCAATGTCTTTGTTTATTTGGAAGTGGTGCTAGGCATCATTCACACCTATATACTGTGTGGTTTGAATTTATGTAAAAATTTATTTTTTAGCAAGATATGTCAGTGATGTTTTATAAAAGAGGTTTTTCAAACCCTTGTGCTCAATAGTAATTGAGACCTTTTACACTTCCATTTTATTAAGTGTTTGGCTTGATTGCTTTTATTTTCGAGATGCGAAACATCTATAAGAAAATAATGTAAAAAATAATGCCGAACTCCTCGTGGGTATGAAAACCATCTGAGGAATTTCAGACATCGTAGATAAATTTGCAAGTCGCTACAATTTGAAAATGTCCATCGAGAACCGAATCTAGATCCAATAAATTTGAATCGTGATCACATGATTCCTAGAGTAAGACCCCAACTTTTATGAATAAAGATTAATTTTTCTCAAAATATATTTTTGAATATTATGGTGTGGATTTGATATAATGTTATAGTTGTGGATATTATTTACAAATTTAGCAAAGTAAGCAAATGGTTATATAATATTTGATTGGTCGGGGAATATTCGTGCGACGGCACAATCATTGGTGGACCCCACAACGAAAGTATTATCGTAGTTAGAAAACGACATAATTATCTTTTTATAAAAATAACGACGAAAGTTTTACCGTTAAACTGTTGAACTACCCGGTGGTAAAAGTACGATGAATACGCATTGGTTGCATAGTAGTAGCACACGATATTGATTATTGATGCTTACGTGAGAAGTCACTCGGTTATACTCAATTATTGCTACAAAGAATTAATTGATAATTAATTTCTTTCATATTATTGATTCAATAATTGTCACAAAGATTATCATCGCATAATATTTTGTATTATTAAATCAATAATTGAGACGACAAAGTTATTCATATTATTATTTGCAATATTGACAATGTCTAGAAGTTCTGTCAAGGAGAGGTTTGGTCACCTAATTGCGCGCCAATAAGGAGAAATCCTTATCGAAAAGCCCCCTCTTTCCTGGGAATGACCTGGTTGTTAAATATTATGAGTTATAATATTAATAATGAATAAGTTCGTGTTGATTAAAGATGAAATTGATAGCTACATTGTGTTGGGATTATTAGTGTTAGTAGAAATCAACATCTATTTCAATAATAATGGATGTCTGGAGGTTATATTGACCAATCGGGTAATTAATCGGATAAATGAGCAATTAATTGCTATTAATTCTCATGCTTATAACTATTTGTTCACATGTGTGTACTATTGATTCACATGCATGTACTATTAGGGGAGATGGTGCAAGATTGATAATACTTGCATGACTAAATTAAAAATAGAGGTATAGATGAAGGTACTGTACTGTAATTATTTTTTTCACATGATTGTACTATTGATTCACAAGTTGTACTATTAGGGGAGGTGGTGCAAGTTTAATAATACTTGCATGACTAAATTAAAAATGAAGAAAAAGATGAAGGTATTATACTGTAATATTTCGAGCCCCAAAATGTGCAATTATGAAACTATATTTTCCTATAAATAGAAGCTCATTCTTCTTTCATTCTCACCAATTCACTAAGACTCACAAGAGCATTTATAGAGAGAGAAGCTTTAGAGAGAGAGTAGAAGAGAAGTCTGCTACATCGCTATTCCAGTATCCAGTCTTCTTCTGAGGTAAGGGATATTATTTTGTTCAGTATTCATAGGAATAATATTTTCTTCCATACTTTGTCAATATAATCGATAGTGCAGACCCTATGAATGAAATCGTCGAGCCCAACACTACGATCGTAGGGCCAGATAGTGAAATCGTTGAACAAAAAAATGAGATCGTAGAGAGGTCTATGCAAGACAATGAACCTCCACACCAAGAAAAAGAAATAGATCTTGAAGACTTAAGACAAGAAGGCATCAAGACAGATGTCCCAACCGGTAACAGATAGGCCAGAGTTCACACTCAGGATCTAATCATTGAAGATCCGAGTGCTAGAGTCAAAACAAGAGCTGCTACTCAAAATGAATGCTTTTATCTAAGCTTCCTATCACAAACAAAACTAAAGAAGATAGAGGATGCTATGGAAGACTCCAGTTGGACAGAATCTATGCAGGAAGAACTCAACCAATTTGAACGAAGTAAAGTATGGAGATTGGTACCAAGACCAAAGAGTCATCCTGTCATTGGAACCAAGTGGGTCTTCAGAAACAAAATGGATGAAGATGGAGTTATTACCAGGAACAAGGCAAGACTAGTGGCAAAGGGTTACTCTCAAGAAGAAGGCATTGACTACGATGAGACATTTGCACCTGTTGCCAGATTAGAAGCCATCAGAATCTTTCTTGCCTTTGTTGCTCACATGAAGTTCAAAGTCTTTCAGATGGATGTCAAAAGTGCATTCCTAAATGGAGAACTCCAAGAAGAAGTCTATGTAGAGCAACCTCCAAGTTTCATAAATCCATCTCTTTCCAATTATGTTTATAAGTTAGACAAAGCCTTATATGGTCTTAAACAAGCACCTAGAGCATGGTATGAAACACTAACTAACTTCTTAATTGAAAATGGGTTCACTAGAGGTAGAGTAGATAGATACCACATCGTTTTTAGAAAGCATAAAGACAAAGTCTTATTAGTTCAAATATATGTTGATGACATTATTTTTGGTTCTCACCGATGAAAAGTTATGTAAGAGATTCTCTAAGTCGATGCAGAGCAAGTTTGAAATGAGCATGATGGGTGAGTGAATTTCTTCCTCGACCGCAAGTAAAAGCATCGATGAAGGAATTTTCATAAACCAAGCCAAGTACATCAAAGACTTACTCAAGAAGTATGGCATGGAATCAGCTCTCCCATGAAAACACCAATTGCTCCTGCAACCAAGCTTGACAAAGATGAAAAGGGTAAAAGTATTGATATAACTCAATACAGAGGTATGATAGACTCTCTTTATATCTAATCGCCAAGAGACCCATATATAATGTTTGCAACATGCATATGTGCTAGATTTCAGGCTAACCCTAAAGAGTCACATTTGTCAGCTGTAAAGAGGATCTTCAGGTATCTCAAGGGTACACCTTACTTAGGGCTTTGGTACCCCAAGGAATCCTCATTTGAACTAACAGGATTCACAGATGCTGATTTTGTAGGATGCAAAATAGATAGAAAGAGTACCAGTGGCACCTGTCAATTGCTAGGAAATAGACTTGTGTCCTGGTTTAGCAAAAAGCAAAAATCAGTATCTACTTCAACTGCAGAAGCTGAATATATTGTTGCTGGCAGCTGCTGTGCTCAGATCCTATGGATGAGAAATCAGCTAGCTGACTATGAGTTTAATTTCAAATCTATTCCCATTCACTGTGATAACACAAGTGCCATAGCAATAACTCATAATCCTGTTATGCATTTTAGGACTAAGCATATAGAAATAAGGTATCACTTCATTAGGGATCATGTGCAAAATGGAACTATATCCTTACAATATATCCCTACTGAAAATCAACTTGCTGATGTTTTTACAAAGCCTCTAGATGAATCCAGATTTAATAAGTTAATAAGTGAGCTAGGCATGCTAAATCTACAACCTTGAAATATATGCTCTAGATATGTGCTAACCATACAGATATAAAAGGCTAAGCTCAAAATCATAGACATGATCAAGGGAAGTCCACGATCGTAGAGCTGAAAAGACAACTACCTCAACGATCGTAGCAAAGACTCAACCATCGTAGTGCAGACTTAAGGATGACAAAAGCCCCATCAACAAAGCAAGAATGCACCCTGTGATGATAAACTTCAAAACAAAGCAATTCCTCTGATAAGCGCCTCAGGAACAAACCTAACCTCGACTCACTACAAGAGGTTGGCCCTTCCCGAAAGTTACCTTAAAAGAATGCTTTATCAAAAACTCATCACAAGGATCCAGACAGACTCGACGATCGTAGCTCGTATACACCATTTAACATTTGGATGCAGACTCGACGATCGAGATCGACTCAACAAATGTAAAGCACTCAATGATCACTAAACTACCTCAACGATCGTAATCCTCCCTAAGGACACCTCAACTCAGAGGAACCAAGGCAAATCAAGACAATCCTTATCACCAAAATCGTAGAGCCAAGAAAAAGTAGACACCGTCCCACTAAGCAAAAAAGGAGAGAGGAAGTTACAAGTACAAATGAAATCGTATTTTGAAATCAGACGTTCAAAAGATCATCTCTCACATCCTCTCTCAAAGTAGAAGCCCTAAATCAAAACAAAGCTCACCATATCTCTCTTCCATAAACAAAATAAATGGCGGCATCCAAAGGTTATCTTAGGCTACGCACTCTATTTTGACGAGTTCAAAACAAACCTCAACCTAAGTTCCACAAGACTGGCCCATCAAGAAGGCGTGTCTCAAGAGGCCTTGAGCACGAGATACTTTAATTTATCCTATGTTAGTGAAAGAGTTCTACAGAAATGGAGTATTTCAAGACAACGTCATCACTACGAGAGTAAGGGATGTGGTAATCAGACTGAAGGACGAAGACATCAACCTCGCCCTAGGTCTCAAAAATGAAGGGCATCCATTCTTAGATAGCGTAGACTTCCAAGAGGGACTCAGAAGAATGCATCACAAGAAACTCCCATTTGTGAAAGGGTACAAGAAGAAGGAGTTCCCACAGAGGTATGAATTTCTAGCCGATATAGTTGGGAAATGTATATGCTGCAAGAGCTTAGGTCACGACTCTGTGAATGAAGTTCGACTTAGGCTCATGACTGCCATGAGTTATGGAATACAACTCAACTATGGAGCCCTATTGCTCGATTGGATTGGTAAATGGCTCGTCAACTCAAAGAAGTTAAAAAGCCCTCAGAAGATGCTATACGGGCGATTCATAAGTATCATTCTACAATCAGCCCTGGGTGACAAAAGTGGGGATGAAGAAGGAGAAACTATCAACCCAAATAGATGAATGACTCAGAAATTGTTTAAAAATTGGAAGAGAAACCCAGTTGAGTATGTTCAAATGATGACCAAATCCAATTGGAAGAATCGGGATCCAAGGACTCAGCCTTCCAGAAAAACATGTATGTGGTCGGAGAGATCAAGAAGAAGAAACCAACAGAAAGGTAACCCTCTGTCTTTACCAGAAAGAGCAAGGGCAAGAGGAAGCTGAAGGCCAGACTGGTAGAAGAGCCTCAAGGATCTACCACTGATATACCTATAGAGTCCTCTGATATAGAGACTCTGAGGATGCTAAGAAGAACGCAGCAACAAGATGAAGCAGATAAGGATCAAGCTACCATATCTCAGATCATGAAGAAGAACAAAGTTGGTCATAAGTCCAAAAAGCCATCAGTCACCTCAATAGTAGAGTCTCTACTGTTCGTAGAGACCAGACCAAACATGGCAAGCAAGGAAGTAGCTGCTTCAAGCATAGTGGCTGTTGAACAGGACAAAACTGAGAATCAAGAAAGTCCTGAAGTTGTGGCTAAGCCTAGAAAATCTAGGAGAAAGCTGGTTAAGAAGTACATTCTTGAAAATGAAAAAGTGCTTAAGAAGGAAGCAAAGAGTATGGTTGCTAAGAAGGAACCTGGCCCAGAGCAAGTCAAGAGGACAAAGGCTCCAAATTTGAGGGGAGATCCCTAAAATTCTCATGATAGAGAATACACCAGCTGAGGGGGAGATGCCCGAAACTCAAGAAGATGATCAAGTTAAGGGGGAGCCTCAGGATATCTCCATAACAGAAGGAGAGGTCCCTGCCATAAATGAAGAAGAACCAGTGCCAGATCATCAAGAGCCCATTGAGATAATGGAGTCCTCCAACGAAGATAGAAAAGAGGAAGAAGATGATGATGACCTTCAGATCACTGGTGTGGGCAGAGATGGGTATAGAAGCTATCTCTAAAATCAGATGTTCTCATACCTACCCATGATGCCATATCATCAAGCCCAAATCCTAAACTATTGGGATCAAATGTTCTGGAGCTTCAAAGAGTATCCAGCCATCTCAGTATTGGCTCATGGATTTCCAGGGAGTTTCAATTTTGCCAAGAAATTGCTTACCAACAACTCTTCCTCAAAGGATAAACTTGAGGTACTATCTATCCCAAACCTCTTCAGAGTTAATCACTTACCATCATCCTCATTTAGCTATTTTTATGAATTCCCACGATGGTTGGAAGTGATCCTTCACCCACTAAATTAATTTTCAGTTGCAGAGTCCCAAAATTCTGTAACTAAGGAACCAAATGCGGTCAACTTTATTTTGCTCCCACAAACCATCAATTCTACGATCCCCCACTCTAGTCCCATCAGAGAGTCCCAAATAGAAATCAGAGCCACATATTCCAAACATAGAAACTCGTGCCCTCCATCGACATATACCATCATCCTCCTCCAACGACTATTTTAGTCTTGATCTTGCTCTCTACTCCCCCGCAAGATCAATCCCAAAAAAGATCCCTTCCATTCAACAATCCTCAAACCAATGATACTCTTCCAAATCTGCCCACAAAAGATGACTTGAATGAAGTGTCCAAGAATATGGTCAAGAACATTGAAGAAAGCCTGAACACTCACTCAGACCTCATTCATCTCCGGCTAAATCAAATGACCACTACTGCAAATAATATCCCTGGCACTCTAAATGCTGAGCTTACAAAGAAGCTGAGGGAAATTATCCAAGAAATTCTTCAAAGCGTGAAGGACAGAGATGAGATTCATTCCCAGATAGCCACCAAGCAAAGAGAGGTTGTTCTTGAAATGCAGAGATATCAAGAAGTCCAAAATAAACTTATGCTGGAGAACATCATAAACTTGAAAGCCTCAGTCCAAGAATTCCAGAAATCTTATGTCAATCAGGAATGACAGAATGACATTGTTCTCACCGCCCTCCGAAACAAAGAAGCTAGATCTGAAAAACAGATCAAGGAAAGTCGAGAGGACATTTCTTAGACACAAAGCCAACTGAACGAGCTTGTCCAAGGAGTGAATCGACTTTCTGTAGACATTCAAACCCTTGATGCTGACATAAAGGGGGAGAATAAAGGGAAAGGAGTTCAAGGAGCACAGGGAGATCAGGGCAGAGGCAGAGGAGGTCAAAGAAACCAAGAAAGGGGAAGAGGACAATTTTCACAAAGCCCTCCTGCAAGACAGTTCCACCAACAGACTGCACGATCAAGCAATCAGACTCAACGATCTGATCAGCAGGAAGTCTTGATGGCTCAGTCTTTAACAAATCAAGGGCCAACTATTAGCTCACCAAATGTGATCACCACAGGCCTAAGAATGCCAATTGGAGATCCAGCATTCATGAATAGGCATGATCACAACCCGATAGTAAGTTCGAGTGAGCTGGAAGAGTTAGCCAGAAGAGATGAAGCTAGCAGGAAAAGAAGGGCTAAGGAGTACGCCAATCCTCCAAGGAAAAGGTCAAAGAAATAGAGATAAGTTAAAACTTTAAATTCTTATTTGATGTAAAGCTAAACTGCAATATTTCTTGAACATCAATAAATTCACGCAGATTTCTAGAAATTTCACCGCTTCACCCAAATACTAAGTCATGTTTAAATTTCCTGCAAATGCATATAGACATTAATAATCATGACAACAAATCTCCTTGGTTATGTCAACATCAAATAGGGGGAGATTGTTGGGAGAATGCATATTATGATTTGATGTTTTAATGTATATGCTTATGATTATTTATAAAGTCCTTCAAGTAAGATATGTACAAGGACTTAGTGATAAGATCAAATTTGTTAGGTTGATCTAAGTCCTTAACGTGTATCATTCTTCTTAAGAATGTATAGATAGAAAGATCAAAGCTGTTACGTTGATCTTTAGATGTAATAGATAGTCTTCGAAGAAATCGGAGTGTATAAATCTGATCAGCATTGCAGAAGTCAAGGCAGAAATGTAGAGCTTCAAAGATTGTAGTGTGCCTACCTTGAAGGGCCTCTTCGAAAATCGTAGAGTGGTCCCAACGTTTGCCAAGCCAACTCAACGATCGTAGTATGCTGAAGGAAACGTAGAGTTTACAAGTCAACGATCGTAGAGTGCTCTCGAAAACGTAGAGTTTACAACTCAAGCAAGCAAAGATCGTAGTGTGCAAGGACTTCAAAGAAATCATAGTGCTCTCTACCGATAAAGATCAAACTGCATACCAAGGCAACAAGTCACCATGATCTAAATCGTAGAGTATCATCTGTCTTGTGTCAGAAAACGCCGAGCCCCATAATTTGTGTGGAGATAGGTTCCAACAAAAGAGAAATGGATTCTAAATGTCAGAAGTACTCACCAAATTCCCAAAGACATAAGAAATATCCTTAGTATGCAACAAAGAAGCATATCAAGAAGCTAAGAAAAGTACCATTGGTAGTAGGGGAAAACACCTTTTCGTGTGTTAGATGAGAAAGCAAACCGCAAAGGTCGGGCAATGTAATGCGATTCGTAAGATGCGTAAATGTCTCCATCAAAATCGTAAAAGTCAAATGCATTTAATGCCTCAACGGATGGATCCAACGGATAGTTTTCAAGATCACATATATGCAAATCAAGCAGATGAGAGAAAAAGCAAGCATTGAAAAAACAACGTGAATAACTCTCAAGCTCAACTCTACGATCCGAGAATTAGCAAAGCTTGGGGCCTACTCAGCTTCTTTCAACAAGTGTTTAAACAAAGAATCGAGTAGCAACCATCAAGAACTCAACATCTATCAATCAATCGAAAAAAGAGTACCAAGTCTGCTTTGGACTTGAAGAGTTCTAAGTGAATCGAAGAGAGCCAAGTCTCATTGGACTTGAAGAGTTCAAGAGTGAACTAAGAAGTTCCTAGACTGGCCGGGTCTAGAAGGAATCATGTGATTCGAAGTTGTAAAAGACATCCTTAGTGGATATCCTACCGTTGAGTAGAAGAGTGGACTCAGAGCTTTAAGTGCTCAATCACTTAAAACGACCGTGTCTTTTACATTCATAACCATAATCGCTATATCCGCTATAACTGTTATAATCTGCCTCACTCTCATAACTCCACCGCTTTGTAAAGAAGATTAAAACAAACATCATTTCCGCTAAGTTTTAATCATCATCAAAGAACAAGTTTAAAACAAAAAGATTTTTAAATATCTATTCAACCCCCCCTTCTAGATAACTATTGTGCCAACTATAAACTAACAGGTGAGCTCAACTAGCCCAAGAAGAAATATTATGACTAAGATAATGCGTAATAATTTATCGTTAGCCTTCAACAAAAGTTGTTAAACCGATAAATATAACAAACATCAAGTTTAATCTGCAATGAACAAGCAATCCATTTAAGAGTCAAGTAGAGCATAAAATCTACTATCTTCTATGATTTAAAAGGTTTTTCATCACTTTTATCGCTGAGACTCAGCTTAATAAATAATCCATATCATCGAATCACCCCTGCACTACGGCCAAGGATATTCTTTAGTATCACCACCACAAATTATCCATGCACTATGTGCAAAGGATATTAGTGTATTCATCAATGGTCATGATCATGCCAACAACTGGTCCATCAATGCACTACAGGCCAATGAGGTCTTTTACCATATCATTTGTAACATTACTACCATGATTATACCGAATAACTTGGTCATAATCATACCAAGTCCATCTATGCACCATGTGCCACTGGATGACTTTCAACATAATATAAACATAAGGATGATGACAAAGATATAAGAATTCAATAAAACAAGTTCAAGGAAAAATTTTTAAATATTTATAATTTAATTTATCCAGAATTCAATATTGTCCAAATTGTCAACATGATACTGCTTTGTGGAGTAAAATTCAAGAATGATAATGTATCAAAAATGATTTGGACCAAAAAGAAATCAATTTTTGTTATGAATAGTACTCCTGGTGAATAGTACCCAATGAATAATACTTCGGGAATAGTACTCCGTGAATAGTACTTATGAATAGTACTTGTGAATAGTACTTTGTGAATATTACTCGTGAATAGTAATTTTATGAATAGTACCGTATAAATGAATAGTACTCATGGACAGTACTCCGGCATGAAAAACTTAAAATTTAACAAGAATGTGCATAAAATATCCTTGTGAAGCGATACTAGATGAAGCGCAAATTTCAAGGATATTTTACTAATTTCACAGAATATAGAAGCAATACTTTAACCGAATGATGGTATAATCACGAATACGAGATTTAAATAATATTACTCACATACTACAAAGTATGGAAGAAAATATTATTCCTATGAATACCGAACAAAATAATATCCCTTACCTCGTAAGAAGATCGGATATCGGAATAAAGCGATGTAGCAGTACTTTTCTTCTACTCTCTCTAAAGCTCTCTCTATAAATGCTCTTGTGAGTCTTAGTGAATTGGTGAGAATGAAAGAAGAATGAGCTTCTATTTATAGGAAAATATAGTTTCATAATTGCACATTTTGGGGCTCAAATATTACAAAGATAATACCTTCATCTTTTTCTTCATTTTAATTTAGTCATGCAAGTATTATTAAACTTGCACCACCTCCCCTAATAGTACAACTTGTGAATCAATAGTACAATCATGTGAAAAAAAATAATTACAAAGACAAAGACCTTCATCTATACCTCTATTTTTAATTTAGTCATGCAAGTATTATCAATCTTGCACCATCTCCCTAATAGTACATGCATGTGAATCAATAGTACACACATGTGAACAAATAGTTATAAGCATGAGAATTAATAGCAATTAATTGCTCATTTATCCGATTAATTACCCGATTGGTCAATATAACCTCCGTGACATCCATTATTATTGAAATAGATGTTGATTTCTACTAACACTAATAATCCCAACACAATGTAGCTATCAATTTCATCTTTAATCAACACTTAACTTATTCATTATTAATATTATAACTCATAATATTTAACAACCGTGTCATTCCTGTGAAAGAGGGGCTTTTTCGATAAGGATTTCTCCTTATCATGCGCAATTAGGTGACCAAACCTCTCCTCGATGTAACTTCTAGACATTGTCAATATTGCAAATAATAATATGAATAACTTTGTCGCCTCAATTATTGATTTAATAATACAAAATATTATGCAGATGATATCGTGACAATTATTGAATCAATAATATGAAAGAAATTATGCAAAGAATTATCGTAGTAATAATAATTGAGTATAACCGAGTGACTTTCACGTAAAGCATCAATAATCAATATCGTGCTGCTACTATGCAACCACGCCAGACATCGTATTTTTACCACCGGTAGTTCAACAAGGTTTAACGGTCAGAAACTTTCGCCGTTATTTTTATAAAAGATAATTATGTCGCTTAACTATTTATAATACTTTCGCTGCCAGGGGTCCACTAATGATTGTGCACGCCGCATCTAATATTCCCCAACCAATCAAATATTATATAACCATTTGCTTACTTTTGCTAAATTTGTAAATAATATCCACAACTATAACATTATATCAAATCCACACCATAATATTCAAAAATATATTTTGAGAAAAATTAATCTTTATTCATAAAAGTTGGGGTCTTACTCTAGAATCATGTGATCACAGATTCATTTTATTGGATCTAGATTCTGCCTCGTGATGGACATTTTCAATGTAAAGTAGCGTTTTGCAAATTTATCTACGATGTCCGAAATTCTCGATGGTTTTCATACCCACGAGGAGTTCGGCATTATTTTTACATTATTTTCTTATAGATGTTTCAGATCTCTCGAAAATAAAAGCAATCAAGCCAAACACTTAATAAAATGGAAGTGTAAAAGGTCTCAATTACTATTGAGCACAAGGGTTTGAAAAACCTCTTTATAAAAAACATCACCGACATATCTTGCTAAAAAATAAATTTTTACATAAATTCAAACCCCGTAGTATATAGGTGTGAATGATGCCTAGCACCACTTCCAAATAAACAAAGACATCGACCCATACACACACTCATTTAGATAACAGCTTTTGAAAATGGCGGTCACCGTGGTAACACGGATGTCTGGGGTGCCTAACACCTTCCCCCCCATAATCAAGTACCTAGACACTTAATGAATCTTTGTTTCATCAATTCGCTTAGCAAGTTGTCACATCACTAGGTCAATGTGTAAACCTTTTCTGCTATGTTGGTACAACCATTTAAAAACCCAACTAGCTTAATCATAATACCCATCGTCGACATTATACATGTCTCGACCTTTTTCACTTGTTTTTTCAAACAAATCTCACCTAACATGAGAACACCAAAGAACAAGTAACGGAAAGGGACAAATAAAAATCCCGACGTCGACAATACCAATACAAATTTTGGTCATAATCATACCAATCAACAGTCCATCTTTTCTACTACGGCCAAAGATGACTTTCTAAGACAATATAAGCATGAGAATGATGACAATGATATAAAGAATAAATCAAGTGAGATCATGATAAATATTAAAGATTTATAATTCAATTTATCTTTAGTTCAAGAATGTCCAAATTGTCAACATGATAACTAATCGTGGAGTAAAATTCAAGAATGATATTCATGTATCAAAAATAATTTGGGTTGAAATGAAACCAATTTTGAAGTGAATAATAATTTGAGTGAATAGTACTCTAATGAAAATATTAAAATTTAATAAGAAAGTTCGTATAAATATTTTAGTGAAATGATACTAGATGAATCGCAAAACTCAAGGATATTCTACTAGTTTCAGGGATTTTTACCATTTAACAATAAGGTTATGAAAACAAACAATAAATTTATACCATAAATGGAGAAAAATATGAAAGAAAATGATATCCCTTGATGAGTACAAAAGAAATGATATCTCATACGAGTATAAAAGAATATACTTAAATCGTTAAATGGATTTTCACCCGCCATACTAGAATCCAAAGTAGATGATCATTTTCACTACTTAATAAAGAATGAATAAGGGTTATTCACCGTGCATGCGATAATCCAGCGTAGATAGGTTATTCTCATAGATTAATAAGGAATAGAATGACAACCCTTATGAGTATTAAGAAAATAACATCATTTACCTTAGTAGGAGACTAAATTTGACTGGTATAGCGGAGATTATCTTGAAGAAATCTTGCACTAGTAACTACAATTAAAGTATTCTTATACTGGAAAGAAATACGCACAATATTATAGAAGAAGAATTCTCTGATTCTAGTGTGATTTTCATTTCTTAACTAAGCAACCTATTTATAGGAGAATGACATGATACTATTTAATCACAAATGAACAAATAATTTCGCATTTAATTCACGGTGAAAATATGAATTTTACTATTCATCATCGTGGAAATAAAATATTCTAATAAAATAAAAACTTTATATATATATTATAATATATTCTTATTATATTCTAATAAAACAAATAACTTTATATATATTATTAAAAGTTTCTATTTTATATAAAAGTTTTCTCGCTTTTATTACTATTATAATAATAATAAAACAAAATCGAGACAACTTTCACCGATGGTTTTGAAAATGAGTAAGTGGTGGTCCGTGAAATAAGCCAAACTTGACAAACCCTCTATTTATATCAAAATTAAATAAATATCTACCAAAAATCACTTATCTTCAATCAACACATTTTAATCTTGAAAATTATTCATCATTAATATTATAACTCATAATATTGACAACTAGATCATTCCAAAGAAATAGGGGCTTCGATAAGGATTTCTCCTTATCGCCGCAATTAAATAACCTAACTCCTTTTCTCGATGTAACTTTCTAGACATTGTCAATAATGCAAATAATAATATGAATAATCTGTCGCCTCAATTATTGATTTAGTAATATAAAATATTATGCGCAGATGATACCGTGACACTAATTGAATTAATAATACGAGATACTATGAAGCAACTATTGTGACAATTATTGAATGAAACCGAGTGACTTCTAACGTAAGCATCAATAATAAGAGATAATGTACAATACCGTACTATTGTGCAATATCGCTGCACCACCGTGGAACAACGATATTATCAGTACTTTTATCATCGGGTATTTCAACAGCTTTAATAAAGAAAAGTCTTCATTGTTATTTTATGAAAATGTTATTTTTGTCACTTTCTATATCCGATAGCTTATTCCTTTTGGGGTTCATCAATGATTGCATCATCGCATTTAATATTCCCCGACAAAAAGAATATTCCCCACCAAACTAATATTTTAATGACAACTTGCTTATTTTGTAAAAATTTGCACAAATCACTCATAACTATAAAGATCATATCAAATCAACACCTTAATATTCAAAATAATATTTAGAGAAAATTAAATCTTTATTCATAAAAGTTGAGGTCTTACATCAAATATAAAAGAAACTAATTCATAAAGTAAAATTTGTGAAGGCAAAGAGAACTCTTATTATTTTTCAAAATGATCTTTAAACTAAAACTTTCAAAAATTATTTTTGGACCAAAAAAATAAATAATATATATATATATATATATATATATATATATATATGTGTGTGTGTGTGTGTGTATAAAGTCCTATTTCTCATAACCAATTCACGACGACGATTTAACCCATTATAATTTACTTTTTTTTTAGACAACGATTTGAACTGGTCACCATAGTCGCATTCATCGCGTAACCAAATTCCGATCCGTTAGATAAAATTTTCATATACGATATATGCATATTATATATATGTATATATGATATATCATATATGTATACCGTGTGTGCATGTGGCATGTGTGTGTGTGTTGTTTATGGAAAGAAAAGTGGTCAAGGCTTTTAGCCTTTGACCGTGCATACGAGGAGAGAAAAAGACCAAAGCCTTTTTTATTTGGCCTCAACCAAAAGCTGGAAAGTTGAATTTTTTTGGGCCAATTGCGTGCTTTATCATTAAATCCAACCATTCATTTTGCTTCAAATAATTGCACTATTTAATTCAAAATCAATTTCCAAATTATCTTTTTGCCCTTAACTTCAAAAATTTATAAATAGAAGTCTTTCTTTCAATTTTCTTTACCAATTCCTAAACAAAGAAAAACTTACTCTTCTTATCTACATTCTATGTAAATAAGCTTTCACTCTTTCTTCTACCAAAGTTCTAGTTTTATAAAGCAGAGAAAATTGGCCAAAATATTTGAGATAGGTTATTGAATTATTGTATTTACATTATCTCATACTTGTTTATAATTATAGATATACAATTATAAATGTTATGCATATATATATATATATATATATATATATATATATATATATATATATTTATAGGGGTTCCATTCACACAAGAATCGGTTCTACATGGAGCAACCCTTTTTGGCCTCGTGAATTTTTTTTTTTCCACCAAATTTCATTTCAAGCCAAAAAGGGGTCGCTTCCACAAAGAATTCCATTGTCAGGATGTAACCCCTTATATATATATATATATATATATATATATATATATATATATATATATATATATATATATATATATATATGGAATAATGGCCATACACAGCCTTGCAAGTTTTATTTGTGCACAGTCTGCCAAAACTACCTTGTTTTAGCATATTTGTTTAAAAAAATGGGCTTCTCTCCTCCAAGACATTTTTCTAATTGAAATCCTGAGAGCATTAACAAACTAGGGCCTCTCATTCATCTAAATCAAAGAAATGAAAACCATGAACCAACACAATTCAATAGCAATGAAAGCTGAAGAGAACAAGTCAAGTGTCATAATTTCCACAACCCCATCAAGAATTAGGGCCTCTGATTCATCTAAATCAATAATTTTGCCCAAAAACGAGTCTTTAAATGGTGGATTATCAACATCTCCCTCCCTAAAATCAAGAAAAGTAATCAGCAAGCCCAAATCAAGTGTAGAATTTCCTGATTTTGTTGTTGTGGGATCTTAAAAAGGTAGGGAATTTGAGGATGTTAAGGCTGTGAATCGATCCGTTAACCGGGTTGTTCTTGAATCATATTCTCGGCCAATAAGACAAAGGCCTACTTATTCGAAAAACTCGAAAAAGATGAATGAAGTTGATTTGATGAATGGGAAGAAGAAGGAATTATAAGAAAAGCTTGAGCATAATAAGAGTTTGATTTTCGATTTGTGCCTCAATGCTATGTTGTGTCTTTGTCCTAATGTTTTACCGATTTGGAAGGAGAGTTTATTTTTTTTTATATAAAACTAACTGCCAAAACGATTTAGTTTGTGCGATCGTATGTGAAATAAAATTTGTAAGGATGTGTATGGTCATTATTCTATATATATATATATATATATATATATATATATATATATATATATATATATATATATATACTGGTAGGATCTAAAGCGGACCAAAAGAACGGACCAAGGAGCGACCAAGGCAAAAACACGCAGTGTTTCAGGTTCTGTTCGGAAAAACACGCGGTTGACCTCAAACCCGCGTGTTTTTGCCTTGTCGTCCGCCTCGTCCGCTCTTTTGGTCTCCGCTTTTAGATCCTCCCCGTATATATATATATATATATATATATATATATATATATATATATATATATATATATTTCATTTATAAATATCATATAAAAGTCAAGATTTAAATATCAAACAATTCGTAAGTTTTTCCAAATCTTTTGAACGCTTTAAAATTCTAATGGTCTTTTTTGAGATAGATAATTTATATTAAAATTGTAAAATATAAATATAAATATCAAATTGTGAAACCAAAATTTAGTCAAGATTTAGATATTGTTATTAAGAGATATTTCTTAAACAAGTAATATTATTTGGGCGGTCTTTGAAATTCTCAAAAGGCCAAATTTTCACAACATAGATCTAATATTTTATATTATGTATCTTTGAGTGAAACAAATTTATTTGTTATATCAAGTATTATTTAATTAATTAAATTTTATACTTGATAATCGTCATCACAACTATTTTGCACACAAACTCATTTATTCATAAAATACGTGTTGTATAATATAAAAGTTACTTAAACTTTTATATCGTAAACTCCAAATGAATTTATCTGCTTAAAAAGAAGCATATCACTTGTTATAAAAAATTATTTAAACTTTTATATCTGCTTAATATAGATTATTTATTTATAAAGAAAAGAAAATCTTTATAAATTCGCATTAACATTTATATTTGCTTACATGTACATAACACATAAATATTAAAGTTTTGAGCTTTTATAACTAATCTTTTAAACCGTCATCTCGCTTATTTAAGAAGTATCAAATATAAAAGTTATTTGAACTTTTATATATCTATAATAAATTTTATCTACTTACCTTAGTAGCATATTGAAACCAAACTTTTGTAAAAAGAGAAAAAGGTAGAGTTAGTTTATTTTATTTTCATGTAAGAAAGATGAGTAATTCTTTGACCAAGACCGAGTCTTAGAGAGGTCAATGTGAGTGGGTCTCTAGTGTACTTGTAAGGTGAGAAAGAGGTTATCGCTTAAAGATGAGATCATAAAGTAGTATTGTACTTAACTCAAATGAAATGTGCAACTAAACTTGAGGAATGAGCTAGGAGTTTGTTATCCGAGATAGTTAGTTGTAAGTTTATCTTTAAAACTTTGTAGATACTTCTCCACGATTAAAAAGAGTATTTATTACTTGAAGTAATAAGGTATTGTGACGCCCCAAAATGTATATACATCACTCATCTTGAGTCGCCAAATACATGGTACAAAAATATAAATAAAAACTTAATTATACAACCGTCGTAAAATATGACAAAACATATGCTATGAAGTTTTAATACAAATATTGTCATCTAGACAATATCCACACTCAATGGAGTCCTCATTATATTTATTATCACACTATTTTATAGAATAGTGAGGACTACTAAAACAACCATTTGGACCGGTCAATCCGCTCTCCCCGACTCGTCAAATTTATATATTCTCATTTCCTCGAAGAATATAGTGAAAGAAATGGTGAGCTCAACTAGCCCAAGAAGAAATATTATGACTAGAATAATGCGTAATAATTTATCGTTATTTCAACAAAGGTTAAACCGATAAAATATAATAAACATCAAGTTTAATCGCAATGAACAAGCAATCCATTAAGAGTCAAGTAGAGAATAAAATCTATTATCTTTTATGATTTAAAAGGTTTTTCATCACTTTTATCACGAGACTCAATTTTAATAAATAATCCACATCATTAAATCATCCATGCACTATGTGCCAAGGATATTCTTTAAGATCACGCACCACAAATCATCCATACACTACGGCCAAAGATAATCGTGTTTTCATCAATCTGCCCGATCATGCCATAAAACAATTCATCTTTGCACCCTTGGTCAAGAGAATCCATTGTCATAATCATACCAAAATCGTCCATCAATGCACCACGGGCCAATGAGGACTTTTTCCATATCATTTGTAACATTACTACACCATGATTATAATCGGAATAATCCTCGTCATAATCATACCAAGTCCATTTATGCACTAAGGTGCCACATATGACTTTCAACATAATATAAGCATGCGGATGATGACAATTCAATAAAACAAGTTCAAGAATAAATTTTAAAGATTTATAAGTTAATTTATCCTAAACTCAATAACGTCCAAATTGTCAAAATGATACTGTTTTGTGGAGTAAAATTCAAGAATGCTCAGAAGAATATTTCCATGAAAAGATATCGGATAAAGCGCAAATATTCAGGATATTCTACTAATTTCATGGAGTATAGAAGTCAAAACTTTAACCAACCGAGTATAATAGAATATATGAAACGCAAATGGATTTTCGCCCGCAATGTGGTAATCCACGAGATGCATCATTTCCACAATTTAATAAAGAATGAAAATGAAGGATCATTCACCATGCATGTGGTAATCCAAATAGACATGTTATTCCACCGTAATAATAAAGAATGGAATAATGTAAGAATTCACCATGCATTCGATAGTAGGTATGCATGCATTATTCCAATGTAATAATAAAGAATGGAACCAGTCATGCATAATTCGCATGTATAGATATTCCAACAAAATAATAAAGAATGGAACCAGATCACGCGAATCCAGACCGATGTGATATTCCAACATAATAATAAAGAATGAAATAATGTAAGAATTCACCAGCGCATGAATCCAAGATAAACAAAGTTATTCCAATGTAATAATAAAGAATGGAATAACAACATAATTCACTGTGCATGCGATAGATCGCATGTAAGTTATTCCAATGTAATAATAAAGAATAGAATAACAATAAAATTCACCGTGTATGCGATAGATCAGCATGCATAAAAGTTATTCCAATAAAATAATAAAGAATGGAATAATGTAAGAATTTCACTGTGTATGCGCAGATTCAGATAAACAAAAGTTATTCCATCATAATAATAAAGAATGGAATAACAACCCTTTACGAAAGTATTGAAAGAAAATAACTCTTCATGAATATGAAAGAATAATACCCTTATAATAGTACAACAAATAATATCCCTTACCTTAGAAGAAATCGGATATTGGAAAAGTGAGGTAACATACTTATTATTCTTCTTTTCTATATAATTTCTCTCTAGAGTTTCAATGAATTGTAAGAAATAATGAAGGAATGAGCTTCTATTTATAGGAGAATGGACCTAATAAGTAACTAAGTCATGAACTCATCCAGATTGATTTACTTTTTAAACGGATGGTCCATATTGATTTACTATTAAAACTTAAAGCAATTCATTCATACCGATTTACTATTAAAACTTTAAACCAACGATCCATATTGATTTACTATTATAACTTTCACCAATGTCCATATTAATTTACTATTATATCTTCAACCAATGATTCATATTGATTTACTATTATAACTTCAACCGACGGCCTAAAAAATTATCACATCTCCTCATGGAATAATATTGTACCCAAAAAATGATTTGGACCAAAAAGAAATATATTTTCAAGTGAATAGTACTTCGTGAATAGTACTTTGGGAATAAGATCCCATGAATAGTACTCAGGCACACAAAAAGTGTCCCAAATACCCGAAAGTGAACAATACTAGAGTGAATAGTAAATCGGATAAATAAGAACTCCGAGGCCAATTATTTGATATAATTGCTTAACGCTTTTGATATTATATTTGATTGAATAAATATATGATTTTATTATGGTTTTATTTATCGCGTAATATAATTGTTAACATAATAAAATTCCTTAGAATAGTGATATAAATTATATAGTTTCAAGTATGTGACTTGAATATGAGATTATATATTACCATTAGTATCGTTGTTCTTAAATGTCCTTAATCGAGTATCATTGTTGATGGGACAACAATGATGCATGGAGACTAGTATGTGGATCGATCGATGACCAAATCTCATTGGTCATAAATATATGAGATATTAAGTCAATGCATAGGTACATGTTAGAGAACCATGTAATCGGATGCACTCCACCATGAGAATTTATATGGAGCATTATGCTAAGTGTCATTAGCAATTCTCATAGTGATAATGATGTAATGGTCCTCCCGATTCAAATCGCTATATTATTACTACACGAGAATTTATGTACTTTGATATCATCAAATGTCACCTTTAATAGGTGGACTATAAAGGTGATTATTGGGTTCATCATTAATCGTGGTGAGAAATATGAGTGATCTAGATGGAATTTAACCATCCTATATATTATGGGTGATATCCATAGGTTTCTCGATCGAAAGTAGACTATGAAATGCATGGCCATGCTCAAATAGTGATTTGTTTCATATAGTCTACTCATCGATCAAGAAAACTCGATTAAATTATGAAGAGTATGACACATTCCATGACTCGAGTTTAATCTAGGATATTAAGGTTAAAAGGATTAAATTACATCAAACATTGGTCATTTAAAAGGTCAGATCGAATCATCGATCTTATTATTACTGGGTAGCAAAGTGATGCATTACTAGATGTCGCTTTCACCGCTTATAATTTTATAATATGATTTTAAAATTATTGCCAACGTAATAATAACCTATATGTGGTCACACACATGTAACGTTATTTAAAAGGGAATTAATTTAAATTTTAAGGATTTAAATATATTAATATGATTAATAGTATTTAAATCATTTAATTTAAATTAAAAGGATAATTTGTATATATGTATATTAATTAAGTAAGACTTAATTAAGATATATATATATATAATTCGGATTTTATAAAATTAGGTTTTGATTTGATTAATTCTTTTAACTACTATATATATGATATATATAGTAGCCTACTTAGGTAAGATATCATAATTGAAAACCCTAGCCGCTTTAGAGAGAGACTAGAGAGAAAACAGCTTCGTAAAATCCATTCCTTTTGGTGGCTAGTACCGCAAGTCCTTCTTATTGCGTAATCGCTCGACTGCTCTAAGTATGCTCGTGGTGGATAATGTGAGAGGCGTTAATCTGGCTTGTATCAAGGCTGAGATTCGAGGCGCATTTGGCTTTCAGATTCTCGCTTTTTGTTTATATCCGTATAATCTTAAAACTCTCAATTAATTGATTTTCGTGATGGATCCTGCTTTTTAGGTTTCTAAATTGCTTTAAAATTTTAATTTCACCGTATGCTTCGCGTCAAGCCCAACAAAGGGTATCGTAGCTACTTATAAAAGATTAATTCAGATTACGGTTTTAATTGTATTCGATATATATATGATATATGATGATGCATGTTTACCGATATAAAATTGAATATATGATATTTCGTTGAATGTGTATTCGTAATATATATGATGATACCGTTAATCGATCTTTAATCCATGGAATAACAATATAACTATTCTAATCTGACAAGCATGAAGAATCGCTTTTAATATGATTAATCAAATCGAAATATATGATAAATTTGGGTATCGTTATTCGCTTTAATATGATTAAATCAAAATCGAAATATATGATAAATTCGGTGTATCGTTATTCGCTTTTAATATGATTAAATCAAATCGACATATATGATTTGTTATTACGGGTGTTTTGGTGGATTAAAATGTATGATTCTCAAACTGCTTTCAGTAGATTCAGATGGAAAAATCTCGCAATACGTAATGTAGTTCAATTTTTTTTCAGGCGCCGCCATTCCCCGCCGCCGATTTGGCCAATGAGATTCACCACGACGATCACCGACACCGCCTGTGGGGAGACTCCCTCGACCCCCCCGTCAGAAGCGCAAGACGATGGTCGTGGTCCCCTATATTTTATATATAGTTTTTTTAATTATATATAAATTGTTATGTGCTTATCAGGATATGCATGGTGCATGCTATGGCTTTTCACCCATAGGTTAGTGGTTTTTGGTTTTGAAATACTATTGCATGTCGTGGCCTTTCTATAAATTCTAATGTAATATTCTCTCTCTCATCTAAATCCCCTCGAATGTAACTCGAGGTTTCTTTATGTCATGTAATAATCAGAATTGATGAAGATGTCAAGATGGAGAACACAATGGAAAGATGATGATGGAGAGGAGGCGATGCTAGAGGAAGATCCAAGGAAGTTATTTATTTTAAGATCTTTTACCACCTTAGATCGACCTTCAATCTTTCATTAGCTTGAAAAGATCGACAAAGTGGATCGGGCCATAATCGTGACACATTTAATTTTGCACTTTATTTATGCTTGTATGTGATATGATATGATTAATAATGTGCATGCTTAACAAGATTAAAATGGTGAGATCTAAATTAATAAAATCCTCATTAAATTATTAAGTCTAAATCGATGCCTTCCAATGAATAACACTCATCAAGACCTTGATCAATAGATGTAGGTTTGCCAAAGCAAAGTACCCTATTTATCTAGGTAAGATGCGATAGGATAATTGTGATATCCAAACTATTAAAATCATCGGGGTCCGACTTAACTAAGTTATCTCAATAGATTGTGGACTTAGAGGCATAGAGTTTGGTTGGTACCATTAGATGGACTAGAAACAAATGTTGTTTACCAAACTATCCAGAGTTATATATGATATAATCGACAAAGGGTTGTCTACCTAAATAATTATGTTTTGAGAGAATAGCCAAAGCTAACTTAAGGCATAATGAAATATGGATCTCGCTCACTAGAAAGATTTAATAGAAAATGCTTTCCCAATTAATGGTGAGGGCTATTAATTTGAATAAAATAGTGGGAGGTATATTTTGAATGTACTATTATCAATTATATAATATCAACTCAGAATTTGACTTATTATTGTTGCACTTATAAATTGTAGATATCAAATGGCAAACAACAACAACACAAATAGTCTTTCATTACGATCACCCTGAAAAGGACAAGCTAAGTGGAATTAATTTCTCGATCGGCATAGAAACTGAGGATTGTCCTCAAACAAGAGCGTAAGTTATATGTCCTCGATGGGCCCATTCTCGCAAAGACCAAATGTCATCGCACCACGCAAGTGAGCATAATGTTTACAAGAAGCATCAAGATGATGCTCGATGTGAGTCAGGTCATGCTAGCAACCATGAACGCCGAGCTTCGTATAAACACGAGTCGATGGATGCTTATGAGATGATCGAGCATCTCAAGAAATTGTTCAAGGGCATGCTCGACAGAGAGGTATGATACAAGCAAGGCGTCAGATCACCGCAAAATGGGTGAACGTGATCCAGCTTGGTCCACATGTGTCAAAATGATTGGGTATATTGAGTACCTTGATAGGTCGGGTTTTCCAATCACCCTAAGCCCAAATCGAATTTTGTTTTGCAATCTTTGAAAGCAGCCTACTCTCAATTTTGTTATGAACTATCTTATGAATGAAATTGAGAAACCCTCATCGAAGTTGTTGAGCATGTTAAGAATCGCCGAGAACAACATGAAAAAGGCAGACCCGGCCCCATAATGATGGTGCAAAAGGGGAATGCTAAGGAAATTGGAAAGGCAAGAAGAAGATAGATCTAAATCTTTTGCCAAACCCAATTCCAAAACCAAAAAAAGCTTTAAAACCTAAAGGTGGGTGGCTAAAGAAGGTGAATGTCACTCGTGGAAAACCCGACACGGAAAAGGAACCGCCATGCTTATCTCGAAGAAGTGAAGAAAAGAAAAGGAAGTACGACTTTCGATTCGTGTATATATGTTATAGAAGTCAACTTATCTACTTCTACATCACGGGTATTGATATCGGATGTGGTTCTCACATTTGTGTTAATGTGCGTGGACCAAGGAGTAGAACTTTGCGTAAAGGAGAGGTCGACCCACGAGTTGGAAATAGAGCAAAAGTTGTCGCAGACCGCCGTAGGAACTTATCATTTATCTTTGCCCACCGGGCTAGTTTTAGAATTAGAAGATTGTTATTTTGTGCCTCGCTATAAGCAAAAACATTATTTCGCTTTTTGTTCGACAAGAAAGGTTTTTCATTTATAATAAAGAACAATCGTTGTTTGTTTTACTTAAATGATATTTGTTATGGTGTTGCACAATTGTTTAACTGCCTCTATATTCTTGATTTAGAAATGCCTATCTATAACATAAATACAAAACGATTTAAATCAAATGATTCAAACCGATATATCTCCGCATCGCTGCTTAGGCCATATAAATGAGAAACGACATATCCAAACTCCATAAAGACGGGTTCTGGATTCATTTGATTTTGAATCATATGAGAAATGCGTAGTCTTGTTTATTAGGCAAGATGACTAAAGCCCTTTCATCGGACATGTTGAAACCAAGCTAATATGTATCGGGACTTATACATAGTGATGTATGTGGACCCATGAGTTCGTTAAATAAGAGGTAGGTTTTATTACTTCATTACATTTATCGATGACTTTAGTAGATATGGATATGTGTATCTTATGAGACACAACCAACTTTGAAAAGTTCAAGGAATTCAAGAATGAAGTTCAAAACCAATTTGGCAAAAGCATAAAAGCCCTTCGATCCGATCGAGGAGGTGAATACTTAAGCCAAGACTTTGATGACCTTCTAAAGGAGTGTGGTATTATATCACCACCACCCACCGAACACCGCAATGGAATGGTGTATCCGAGAGGAGGAATCGAACTTGTTGGACATGGTACGATCAATGATGAGTCATGCAGATCTTCCAATAAGCTTCGGGTCATGCCCTAGAGATACCGCAGATTCACACTTAACCGTGTTCCTACAAAGAAGACGGCTCGTAAGACACCATATGAAATGTGGACCGGGAAACGCCCTAAGATATGTCGCTCATGAAGATTTGGGGTCATGTATGCTCAGAAACGCCTCAATTCGACAAGTTCTGACCCAAATCGATAAATGTAATTTTGTGGGATACCCAAAGGAAACAAAAGGGTATTATTTCTACAAACCTTCCGAGAACAAAGTGGTTGTTGCTCGAATCGGTATTTTTCTAGAAAGAGAATTTGTCTCTAAAGGAAAAAAGGAGGAAAGTAGAACTCAAGAAATTCGAGAACCACAAAATATCATTGAACTCGAAGTTGAACATGAGCAGAACCACAAGAAATTGTGGAAAGTGAACTCGCGCTTCAAATTACACAAGTCATTCAGAGATCTCGTAGGACACGCCAAGAGCCTCGAGAGATATTATGGATATCTTGTGACTCAAACGCTGATGTGATGCTCATAGATCAAGATGAGCCCGCTTCCTACCAAGAAGCTATGAATGGACCAGATTTCGAGAAATGGCTTCAAGCCATGAAACTGAGATGGACTCCATGTATACTAACCAAGTATGGACTCGTTGATCCACCAAGGGGTAAAACCAATCGGTGCAAGTGGGTTTTCAAGAAGAAAACCGATATGGATGGTAATGTACAAACCTATAAAGGCCGATCGGTAGCAAAAGGTTTCAAACAAATTCAAGGTGTCGAATTATGATGAAACCTTCTCCAAAGGGCAATGGTTAAATCCATCAGATCTTACTTGCTATCGCAGCTTTTTTATGATTACGTAAATCCGCAGATGGATGTCAAAACCGCTTTCCTTAACGGAAATCTCCTCGAGGATGTGTATATGACACAACCCGAGGGTTTTGTCACCCAAAGGATGTCGGAAAGGTATGTAAGTCGCGCAATGATCCATTTATGGATCAAGCAAGCTCCTCTGAGTTGGAATCTTCGATTTGATGAAGTAGCCAAAGAATTTGGCTTTATTAAAATGAAGATGAACCTTGTGTATATAAGAAGGTTAGTGGGAGTCACATTGTATTCCTAGTATTATATGTTGATGACATATTAATTATTGGGAATGACATTCCTTCCTTTACAGTCAGAAAAACATGGTTAGGAAAATGTTTCTCCATGAAAGATTTGGGGCGATGTCGCTTACATTTTAGGTATCAAGATCTATAGAGATAGATCAAGAAAATGCTCTACCTAAGTCAAAGTACATATATTGATAAAGTGTTGAAACGGCTCAAAGATGCAAGAGGCTAAAAGAGGAAACTTACCCGTGACTCATGGTGTAAAGATCTCTAAGGCCCAATGTCCTAAATCACAAGATGATGAGGAGTCAGATGAGAAAGATCCCTTATGCTTTCAAGAATTGGATCTATTATGTATGCAATGATATGTACTGTTCGGATGTCTCAGATGCTTTGAGTACATGACGAGCAGATACCAAATAATCCAAAGTGAAGGTCATCGATGTTAGCCAAGAATATCCTCGGCACCGAAAAGGACTAAGGATTCATTCTTGGTATATGGAGGTGAAGATTTAACTAGCAAAAAAGGGTTACACAGATGTTAGTTTCAGATCGACAATGATGACTATAAGTCTCAACCAGTTTTGTGTTTTGCCTTAATGGTGGTGTCAAGAATGGAAAAGTTCAAGCAAGAGACAAGAGTCGATTCTACAATGAGGTCGAGTATATTGTCGCTTTTAGCAGCGCCCAAGGAGGTCAGATGGATTAAAAAGTTCATCATCGAACTTGGTGTTGTTCCAACCATTGTTGATCCCGGCTGTTTATATCGTGATAATAATGGAGCCATCAGACAAAGCTAAGGAACCCAGATCTCACCAACGATCCAAGATATACTTTTAAAGTGCATCATCTCATCCGTGAAATCATTGATAGAGGAGATGTACATATAGAAGAGTGCCAACAGATGATAATGTTGCAGATCCACTAACCAAGGCTTTGTCGCAGCAGTAAGCTACGATTTGGCCACACTAGTTCCATGGGTATTAGATACATGAGTGATCGCTCTAGTGCAAGTGGGAGATCGTTAGAGTTTATGCCTCAGAGGCCAATTATTTGATATAATTGCTTAACGCTTTGATATTATATTTGATTGAATAAATATATGATTTTATTATGGTTTTATTTATCGCGTAATATAATTGTTAACATAATAAAATTCCTTAGAATAGTGATATAAATTATATAGTTTCAAGTATGTGACTTGAACATGAGATTATATATTACCATTAGTATCGTTGTTCTTAAATGTCCCTAGTCGAGTATCATTGTTGATGGGACAACAATGATGCATCGAGACTAGTATGTGGATCGATCGATGACCAAATCTCATTGGTCATAAATATATGAGATATTAAGTCAATGCATAGGTACATGTTAGAGAACCATGTAATCGGATGCACTCCACCATGAGAATTTATATGGAGCATTATGCTAAGTGTCATTAGCAATTTCATAGTGATAATGATGTAATGGTCCTCCGACCAAATCGCTATATTACTACACGAGAATTTATGTACTTTGATATCATCAAATGTCACCTTTATTGTGGTGGACTATAAAGGTGATTATTGGGTTCATCATTAATCGGTGAGAAATATGAGTGATCTAGATGGAATTTAACCATCCTATATATTATGGGTGATATCCATAGTTCTCTTGATCGAGTAGACTATGAAATGCATGGCCATGCTCAAATAGTGATTTGTTTCATATAGTCTACTCATCGATCAAGAAAACTCAGATTAAATTATGAAGAGTATGACACATTCCATGACTCGAGTTTAATCTAGATATTAAGGTTAAAAGGATTAAATTACATCAAACATGGTCACTTAAAAGGTCAGATCGAATCATCGATCTTATTATTACTGGGTAGCAAAGTGATGCATTACTAGATGTCGCCAACGCTTATAATTTTATAATATGATTTTAAAATTATTGCCAACGTAATAATAACCTATGTGGTCACACACATGTAACGTTATTTAAAAGGGAATTAATTTAAATTTTAAGGATTTAAATATATTAATATGATTAATAGTATTTAAATCATTTAATTTAAATTAAAAGGATAATTTGTATATATGTATATTAATTAAGTAAAGACTTAATTAAGATATATATATATATATATAAATTCGGATTTTATAAAATTAGGTTTTGATTTGATTAATTCTTTTAACTATATATATATATATATATATAGCCTACTTAGGTAAGATATCATAATTGAAAAACCCTAGCCGCTTCTTAGAGAGAGACTAGAGAGAAAACAGCTTCGTAAAATCCATTCCTTTTGGTGGCTAGTACCGCAAGTCCTTCTTATCAGCAGTAATCGCTCGATTTGCTCGCAAGTGCTGCTCGTGGTGGATACCGAGAGGCGTTAATCTGGCTTGTATCAAGGCTGAGATTCGAGGCGCAATGGTTTCAGATTCTCGCTTTTTGTTTATATCCGTATAATCTCTAAACCTCCTCAATTAATTGATTTTCGCATGGATCCTGCTTTTTAGGTTTCTAAATTGCTTTAAAATTTTAATTATATATATACACACACACACACTTGTTAGTGCAAAAGGAAGCGAACATAATGTAGACACTCGATTTTTTTAAAAGAGATAAAATTTCGCTTTTCTTATAATGAATATTTATGAAGAACAAACCATTTTGAAGGGTCGAAATTTGTGTTAGGGTCATTCGAATGCAAATACTTTAGATTCAAAACGCACTAATATACGCTGTAGATTTATATATATGTATATATATAAATTATAAGTAATTCCATATGTAGTAAAAACAATTAAGGACACATTTGGACATGAATTTTAATATGACAATATCATTTTTTATAGAAATAATTTAGTACTTTAAAAGTAATAAATAACCTAACTAAGGGGATCCATACACAATTACACACTTTTAACCTTAAGAATATGTTTGTGAGTTTTAAAGAGAAAATGAGTAATATTTAGATAAAATATTAAAATTCATTTCTTTATGAGTATTTTGAGATGAACAATAAAAAGAACTTAAAATTTAAACCTAAACGTGAGAAAACATGAAAAGAAATGTAATATTAAAATTTTAAATAATATATCAACAATATATCTTATAATAAGTGTAAATTAATAGTAAAAGTAAAAGTTCATTTTATAAAACTAATAAAAAAACAACAAAAGAAAGAAAATAAATTCTCTCCCCTATCTCTACCCCTTATAACTCTGGATAGTTTTTTTTTTAGTCACTCTACTTTAGGTCAACTTACAAATGAGTACTTAAACTTTTTTTTCCTTACAGTTAACTCACTGACCTTTTGTTTACTTATTTAAACGTTAGAAAATCCATCAAGTCTTTTTGACTTTGACTCGGAAATGAATAAATAAGTTGCAGACGTGTAAAAATATTTTGATATGGCAAAGAACATTCCATGTGGCCAACATTATGTGGATATGGAGGGAAAATATAAGACCCTTAATTTTATGAAATAAAAGTATTCTATTTTTTCTATTTAGTAAATAGTTAAATTGATAAAAGTTTAAAGTTAAGGGTGACATATGAAATTTTTCAAAAATAAGCAAGTGGCTATAAAATACTTATTGTTGTTTGGGAATATCAGACACCCCAAATCCGAGTACTTCAATTCCACGGATTTGGTGTTCAATCAGATAAATATCATCTATCTATCTACCCATAATAAATGCAAGTCATGCAATAGATAGAATAAAATCTTCCCTTAATGGTTACAACATATGAATAATAATAATAATAATAATACAATCCTGCATTAAACTAACCTTAAACATCCTGCAAGTAATCATAAACAAATAAGTCTTAACAACATCATTAACTAAAGTCTTAAACATAAATACATCATCTAATAAAATAACAAGTCTTCATCACTTGCTAACTTTGCCTCGCCTTCTTACTAAAGTGGAAGGTTCATCGCTTCTTTTCGCTTTAATCGCAATGTTATTATTAAGCAAGAGTGAGCACCTATTGCCCACAAGTATAATAATGAAATAATAGTATAATAATATGCTAGTAAATCAAAGACATCTCGAATAAAAGCTCAACTTTTGAATCAAGAATAAATAACAAGAATCAAAAGAATTTTAAGGGTCATAAGACTCGAACTATGTCCTAGGTTATCAAGGGTTATACTTGAAACCTTTTAATACTCATAAGACTATGGACCTTCTACTCATACTTAGGGGATCATCCCTTAGTACCATCATAAGTATTAATATCTTAATGCTAACGATAAGTAAACCTTCGCAAGGTTGTTCATCTCATTGACATTCGAGTCCGCACTCAAAGGAAGTTTGGTTTGATAATTCATCAAGGGTTCTCAAATTTGAACGCATTATCAACTATGGACTAGTTAATCAATAAGGGTTCGCTAGTCTAATAAGGTTCAAATATAATGATATTCAAATTGAATAATAATCTTAAGGAGTATACAATAGAACGATTATTGTATAACAAAATCATACTTTGAAAAGATATCAATCTTTAATATAATAATTCAAACTTGAATAATAGTAATGATAATTTACTCGAGGTAAATAATAAACTTGAAATAATAATGACAAGTAGGTTAGAAACTTGCCTCACGCGTAGATTACGCTTTTAACTAAGCACGCTCTTTGAATTAAATCCTACATATCATTCACATCCACAATACCAGTTAATTATAACTTAACTAATCATCATAAACTCATTCTCTTTGTCTACTTTGATTATTTAACTATACTTAGTTAATTATCACATTTACTGTCACATAATATCACTTCATGAATAATAATTTAATTATGTATTCCATAACAAAATCTACAAGTAATTATGTTATTTACATGTTAAACATCTATTTTATCATCACATTATACTTCTAACATGTTTACATGTTCATTACATTAAGTTATTAACACATTGCTAGACTTAATCATTTTTAAAAATTCCATTTTGAACTTTTTCGAGAGTAAATATGCGGCCATCGTTACACTTCTGATCTTCGCACAAGGGCGCCAAGGGCGCCAGCAATGACACACATGGCTACCGTGGCGCGAATGTTTAGGGTGTGAGATCAAGCGCCGACGCTGGGAGTTTGAAACTATTCACGCAATTCGCTAAAATTGCGTAATACAACCAAAAACTCCAATTTAAAATATTACTACCTAATTTAGATATACCCACATGTTATAATTCATGTATAATCATAACCAAACATTTATAGAATGGTTTTAACCTATTAAAACACATAATCACGTAACTAAAATATGTGAATTTCACCGACTTTTGATGTTCTGGAGGTTTTGAAAATAAAATATGAAAATTGTCACTACGGATTCGTTATAACAATCAATCCGCTTATTTAAACTTTAGTCTCTTCAGATCAACATGCATAATAATATACGAAAGTGTAAAATTTAGGATATACGATCAATACATAAAATATCACGATAAGGCCATAAGGTCAAAACCCATACTCTGTAATTTTGTAGAAATCATATACTATGTAATATTATGAAACCGATGATATGGAATCATGCAAATATATATATAAAATACGATTTGATACATCTTAACCCATAAATAACTCATAAATATTACTACTTTCAATCATGTAGGCTTTACGTAAACTTTGAAAGCCATTTTCTTATAAAACTTTAGCGACGTAAAATAGAATTTGGGAAGGAGAATTACCCACAAAGATTAATGAGTAGAGAGATAAAACCCTTTTTCAAAAGTTTCTTCAAAATGTAGATTCTCACAATTCCTCAATTCAATTCTCTCAAATTTTTCTAATTCTCTAACTAGTTTTTATCAAACTTAAGAAAAAATGAAATAAAGAAGACGTCGTGATCAAATAAATCGACGTATGTGGAGGTCAATTACCCATCATGGATTAACCGCCCTCAACCTCTACTAGTGTCATGTTTGGCTAGCCTTAAAGGCTTAACCTCAATTAATTTAATAAACTCTTTATCATATAGTTTAAATAATGTCACACCCTTTATAAAATAACTCAATTAATTTATTTTATTTAATATAAATAAAATATAATAATTCTCATAATTTCACATAGTCACATAATTAATTTTCTCATTAATAAATAATGTCAAATTATTAATTTTCTAATTAATAATTAAATTAATTAAAATAATATTAGGCTTATTAAATATTTTTTAATACAATAAGCTCATATAATGACATACTTTGATAATAAAATTCTCCATATTAATTTTAATAAATGTAACACATATAATTAATTTAATCTACCACAATCGAGATCAATTAATTATTTAATCTAATAATTAATCATCGAAAAATATTTATTTAATTCAATAAATATTAAAATTAATTTACAAAAATCTCGCTTATCACAATATTCGCTTGGTCATGGAATATTCTTTTTTGTCGTGAATATCCGTATCGATTGCTGCTAGCCTCATTTCAGGGGCCCTATAATGTAATAACCGCTTGATGTATAAAATGACAAGTTTGAGTTTTTATAAATAATAAACAGAAGTTATTACTGCTAACATCGTTAGAATATATATAATACAAAGAATACGCTATTGTTGCACAAAGAAAGATATTACCAGATTAAAGACAAGTATTTTGAATTATTGATTCTTACGTAAGAAGGCACTACTCAATAATTATTACAGTAATTATTGTTCAATATTTTATTTTATTGATTCAATAATTGTTGCGTTGATATTTTATATTATTGTTATTTTAATAATTGTCACTGCACAGTAGTTCCCATTATCAGATCAATAATTCATATTATTTGAATAATATTATTAGATAGCATTATTGGTAATTTCTAGAAAATTCTGTCAATGAGAGGTTTGGTCACCTAATTACGCCAAGAAGTGAGAAATACTTATCTGAAAGCCCCTCTTTCCGGGAACCACCGTTGTCATTATTAGTGTGACTCGTAATATTATTTGTAAATAATTAATTATTGATTTATATGATAAGAAAATATTTATTTTATGTGGATATAAATGATGGATATATTTTATGTAGTTGTAAATGAAAAATTAAAGTCGAGGTATTTTATTTTATTTTGAATGGAGGCATTAAAAATCAAATCAGTGTTCTTAAAGCTCTATTTTGTGAGTTATAATTTTGATCTGACCGTTGGATCGTTGTGATTTTTAGATATCTTATACATATATAAGTTGAATATATGCCCACAAAATTTGAACTGTTAAAAATTAACGTATGATTTGTTATGAATTTTAAAAGGTGTTGAAAATCGTCTGCTTCAGGATTTTTTGATATTTTATGTTTGAAATTTAGAAAACTTAAAGCCAAAAAGTTGTAGAGAATTGATTTCGTGTGGAATGGTATTTTTCTGATAAAAGGGCTATTTATTATGAATTACTGAAGTTTAGGAAAATAAAATATTTTTTATTAAAATTGGGTGGGACCCACTTTTGGTTGGTGTTAAACACATGTGCTGATTTTGGGTGGGCCCCACTGTGGTGTATTTAGATTTTGATCAAAAGTGGTATGCGGAAGTTTTGAATAAATTAATAATATTTTATTAATTTAGTCTCCTTTCATGTTTCTAAAGATTTTCCTATAAATAAAGTATAAGTTAGAATTGAAAATCACACCGTAAACATAAGTTTTCTCTCTATATTATCGAAGTTTATTTTTGTAAGTATTTTGATACTTTGAGAGTTACTATTCACTGTAAGTTTCGCTTCGCTTTACATCCGATATTTCGATCAAAATACGCGCTTTTTGAGGTAAGTGGATCAAGTGGTTATTATGTTTTTTCGCTTCATAATTTTTCGACCTTTTAAAAATTTTCGAAAAATTTGAAATGATAATTTGATGAGTTTTATAGATTGTGTCCAAAATGGCAATTTTTGGATGTATAGATTAGAGTTATGAATTTTATGGGAAAAGACTATTTCAAAAGTAAACCTTATAACTCCTCATGTTAACTCCAAAATTTGTGAAAACTTTATTGGGAGTGCATGTATATAACAAAAGAGATACTCAGAATTTTGAAATTTTTGGACAAAAGTATAATTTATGATAAATGTCTAAATATTCAAAGCTTTGGCTATATGAAAATAGTAAATGAATTTTTAAAAGTTTTGAGAAAATATATGTTCAATATAAGACTATATTCGCTAAATCCCAAAGAAAGAAACTTTTTGGGACCTGATTTGGTATTTTTCATGAAAATGGACTAGTTATGAGTAAATGAATTAAATATGTTATGTGAAGTAAAAAAATTGGAAAATAGGATTTTATGGCTCGAGAATCCTATATAAGGTATATGCAAATCTTTTTTTATGAGAGTTTTGGTTATTGGTGATGAAATCTTTATGAGTTTGGCATTTTAGGATAATTAAATGTATTAATTAGTAAAGTCTAAACAATGAAAATAAATTATTTATAAGTTTAAGAAATGATTTAAATATTGTTGTAATATTAATAATATTAGATTATGATATTATTAAGGATTTTATAACATTTGATTAACGGTTGTAAATATTGATATGGATTTTATTGTGAAACTTTATCTTTTGTGTCTGGGTTACTATTCATGAGTTACTATTCACGAAAGTTAGTATTCACGAAGTTACTATTCACGATAAAATTAATTTCTTTTTCTCCACCAAATTATCGTTGATTTATAAATCTTACTTGAGATTAAATCTATATATTGATTATATTATTTTTATTACCATATATAACATTTTTATAACCCCAAGGAACATATTTTTTTTCGACTTGAGTGTAAAGATGGGTCGATTATCGGTACGATCGCGACTACGGGTTCTCTTGGCCAAGAAAGGTAAAAGATGAATTGTCGATCGGTATGATCACGACCATTGAAGTTATAATTGAATATCTTTAGCTTAAGTGCAAAGGTGAATCGATCAATATGGTTATAATTATTGTTTATATAAATTTCAAATGATTATATATTTTTCGAGATATTAATATCTTTTGTCCCGAGAGTAAAAGATGACTCATTGATGAATATCTTTGGCTCAGAAGGCAAAAAGACGACATATTTGTTGTTGAATATCTTTGATATGTAGTGGCAAAAGATGATCCGTTGTTTAATATATTTGGCCCAGAGTGAAAAGATGAACTGTTATCGAATGTGTTTGTCACGTAGTAAAGATGAACTGCCGATTTTGGCCCGTGAGTAAAAAAGATGAATTTATTAGTATGATTATGAATGTGAATCGTGATTTGGTATAACCAAGGATCTTTGATGTTTTCGTAAAGACATGTGATGAAAATTATCTTTGTTCTCGGATGAGAAGAGGAATTTAGAACTACAATTATGATTATGAAAGTTATATACGTGATTGCGGGATGTAAACCGCTGATCGATGTTACAGTGGATAAAATATTGTTGGTGGACTTTAATATGAAGAAGTTTATTAGACATTATGGTCTATTCGACTCTTCTAATGGATTGCTCGTTCACCGCGACTATGGTTGAAAAGTTTATAATCTATCATATGTTCTAAATCTCGATTTATTATCGATTTAAGGCTACCGATAATTTAATTATCTTTAGTCATAATATTTCATCGATAGTTGAGCTCACCATTTTGCTTCACAATTCCTTTCTGTAACAAGAGTGTAGTCAATTCGATGGATAACAGGAATGAAATGTTGGTCTATAGTTGTTGAGGTCTCCCTAAATAGTATGTAAATAATGTTATTGAGAACTTTAGATAAGTGTGTCATATCAGTATACATCATTTGATATTTAATTTTGGTGAATCAAATAGGTGAAGTGAAACCAACGTTGAAGGGTGTTTTGCCATTATTATACAAGATGTCTAATGACATACAACCTCGTGTTATCATAAGACAGGTGTGTACATCTACTTGGCCGAGTATATCTACGAAAGCATCACCTATATAATCATGGAGTTCGTTGAAATATAATTTTCAATTGCGCATGTGGGAGATAGTTATATGTCAAGAGAGGACTCACCATTGGAAAGGACATGATAGTAATCTTCTCATTTTTCTTTGGGGTCTATTGGGTCAACCAAGGATAATTTGTAAGCATATGATATCTATCATAACTCTAGATGCACAATAAGTAGACCCCAAATTATATGAATAAAGATTTAAATTTTCAAAATATTTTTAAATATTATGGTGGATTTGATATAATGTTATAGTTGTGGATAATATTTATACATTTTGCCAAGTATGCAAGTTGTTATAAAATATTCGCTTTGGTCTGGGAATATTCTTTTTGTTTGGGAATATCCGTACGACTGCAGACAATCATCGGGTGGACCCCACAATGGAATTATTGTTTGGATCGAGAAAACAACAAAAAATATTTTTATGAAAATAATTCTAGTAAATTTTACCGTTAAAACCGTGGAACTACCTCGTAGTAAAAGTACAAAAGAATACGCGTGGTCAGATAAGAAGTTACGGTATCGATTATCGATGCTTACGTAAGAAGTCACTCGCTTATACTCAATTATTGCTACAATAATTTGTCGATCATATCTCTCATATTATTGATTCAATTATTGTCACAATATCATCTCGCATAATATGTTATATTATTAAATCAATAATTGAGACTCAAGCAAAGTTATTCATATTATTATTTGCAATATCGAGAATGTCAAGAAGTTCACAACGAGAGGTTTGGTCACCTAATGCGCCGCCAATAAGGAAAAACTTTATCTGAAAGACCTCTTTTCCGGGAACGACCTTGTAAGATCCCAACTTTTTATAAATAAAATGAATTTTTTCTAATTATTATTTTGAAATAATAAGGTGTTAATTTGATATAATGTTTGGTTATGGGTGAAATGTGCAAATTTTGCAAAATAAGCAGTGGTTATAAAATATTTATTGTTGTCTTCTGGGAATATTCGCTCGGGTCGTGGAATATTCTTGTTGTCGAGGAATATTCGTATTACATGCCAAGATCCATTCAGGGCCCCAGAATAAAATAATCGCTTGATGAAGAAAACAACAAAGTTTGAGTTTTATAAATAATCTGCCAGAATTGTTACCAAGTAATCGCTGGATTACCCGTGGTTAAAATACGTGAATACGCTATGGGTCAGTATAAAGAAGACACCAGACGCAGATAATAAAGATTAATGAATTATCGATTCTACGTAAAAAGACATTACTCAATAATTGTTACAGAATTATCGCTCAATATTTTATTTTATTGATTCAATAATTGTCGCTGTTGATATTTTATATTATTGTTGTTTCAATAATTGTCACTGCACATTATTTCCCATTATCAGATCAATAATTCATATTATTTGAATAATATTATTAGATAGAATTATTGGCAATGTCTAGAAAGTTCTGTCAAGATGAGGTTTGGTCACCTAATTGTGCGCCATAAAGAAGCGAGAAATCCTTATTGAAAGCCCCTCTTCCGGAACCCGAACTCGTTGTCATAATCAGGATTCTCGTAATATTATTTGTGAATAATTAGTTATTGATTTATATGATAAAGAAATATTTATTTGATGTGATATATGTAATACCTTAGAAAAAAAATAATAATAATAATAATGATAAATAAATAAATTTTAAATAATAAAATTATTTTGTTTTAGAACATATTAATCGGATTTTTGTATTTTATTTCGATCAAAGTGGTAATTTAATTTATATGGGCTTACATATTAATAAGTGATGGATAAATTAAATTGGTAAGATTGGGCTTCAAACCAAGTGGGTCTAAATTATAATTGTGTAATTTTAAAATCCTATTAAAAGTGGGGAGTTAATAAATATATATTAATTAATAAAATTTGTTTTTAAGTGAATAAATAAGCAAAACCTAAATTTACCCATAATAAGTCTTACACTAAAAGAAGAAAAGAAAATCGAGCAAAGGGTACAAGCAGGGAGGATGATTGTTGTTGGTTGCCAATTCTTTCCCAAGGAGTGTAATTTTCCTAGTTGGCAACTATAATTGTAAGTAGATGGCAAAAGATACATATAATGATCGTAATATGCTAGCTTAATAAAATTAAATAATGATAAATCGTGGCATGAAAGAAGCAAAGTTGTCAACTTTCTTTTTTGAATGATGTTGTATATATATATATATAATACATTAGGATTAATGGTATGTTAAAAAAAAAAAAAATGATTAGATTATAAATGATAATTTAATTTAGATTGTTTTGTAAAATTGATGTAATTGGATGAATTAATTTCATATTAGTATAATTATAATTATTAGGTAACTTATAATTGTATTATTATTATTTTTATTAGATCGACTAAGGAATTTAACTAAATATATTGGGATAATAACTTTGGTATTACGCTTTGCATTTCAATCCGTACGGATCAAGGACACTCTCAAATGATACCTTTGTTAATTTTGATTTGTTCATTTTGTTCTTCGTTTCGATTTTCTCGTTATTATTTCACATAATTGTTTCTTGTGAAATTGATATATTTATTTCATTTTAGAGTTGATACATCGACTCAGATTGCATTTCTTTTGAATGAGGTTATCATGCCTAATATTTATTTTGATAATTATAAAGCTAGTATATGCTGCTACCTTCTTTTTGAAACCTCAGGACTATAATTTGATTTCGGTTCAATACGTACATATAGAACCCTTTTGTTGGTATTATGTCGCATGTGTTGTGACATGATATTTTTGTTAAAATATACCGTAGGGTATAATTGAAGCTATAACCACCGCGGGGGGTACCACAGTGCATGTCGCCTGGCACGCAGAGACATGACACTTTCCGTAATGGTGTGATTAGTCCACTAAGATTCCATTTTGGGCTCCGCAGGAAGTGGCCATTTGGTGTTTTGTTGTGGAGGCGATGGGTTAACCCTAGTTTTCTGTTTCATGGATTGGTGATGTTGTGCCAAACACACTATCCGATTTGCATACATTTGGATTCAGGGTCCAATGTGTGATTCGCCCGTGGTGGCATTATTTTGGTCAGCTCGGTGGCATCATTTGATTTGCCTTGTGGCATTAGTTTGACTTGTCTCGTGGCAAGATATATTTTTAGATCATTCTTGTATGAAATAACTCCAAACCATTTGTTTTAGCCTCATTATTTTATCGATCGCTTTTGTTGGTTTCTCGCTCGCCAAGTCATCGAAAGTTAGTTACTTCACTCGTTATTTCTTTATTCTTTTATTGGTTTCACAATTATGTTGATTCAGATATATTCCATTCTGATCTTTGGATATTATATTTCGCTCAGATTTGCACTCGAGGCTTTGTTCAAAAGATTTTGTCTCAAATTGTTTTCAGATATCGCCAGATATATCTTTCAGATATCCAGATCCGTGATCGGGCAATTGGCTCATGTCGTGTTTTTCTTCCAAGCAGTTTTCGTGGGTGATTGTGTAAAAGGTGATGAGAGTATTGTCTTTCACCATCTAAGTTGTTTCAATTTTAAGTTTTGATTATTTTGACTGCTTGGAGAAATGTACTTAGTACTTTATTAATGGATCACCACTATTAATATTTTGAGGTTGTTAAAGTTGTTCGCTTATTTATTTTGAGGTTTGTTGTGTCGCGCACGTGACCTCCCATTCTTTTTGGGAAGGGGTGTTACATAGATGGTATCAAAGCTTAAGTTATTTTCAGAGAAAACCTATTTAGGTTTGAATTCGTGAGTTGTGGGAAAATCTCGGGCAGATCGCCGAGGAATTTTATTCGATTTTGTTCATTATTTGGTTGGTCTTGATTTTGACCAAGTGTCATTCTCTCCTCGAGTTGTAGTTGATTTGAGAAATGTGAGAAACATTGTTAAGATTATTATCATATGCATCGAGCAATAATATTAGTTAAGGATTGTGATGGATATCATTAAGGAGAATAAATATGTGATGGTGATCGGATTGGATATTTTATACGCTTAAGAAATGATTATATGATTATGATGAGTATTTGATAAGTTTGAAGTTTTTGATTTTGGCAAATTATTTTTTAGAATTGTTTTGGTGACAATTTATTATGATCTTAGAATTGAGGATTGATTTTGATGATGATTTTGGTTATGTTAAGCTCTTGGATAATTTGAGGTATGTGTATTGATGGGATACAATGATAAGGTGAAAATTATTAGTGTAGAGGATTTTTTTTTTTTGTAATTTGAAGTTGTTGATATTCGAGGTAATTAGTTTAATCATTTGGAGTTAATGATCAATTTTACGGCTATTTTTCTAGTAAGATATTGGAGTTATGTTCTATGAACTTTCTTGGTGATAGTATGGGGAGACATTGAAATTTATTCGATTAAGGTTTGCAATAAGGATTGATTTATTATATGATTGATAGTAAGTGATGAAATTCAATTGATTATCAAGATCTTGAATAGTTCAGAATTCGCCATGCAGATGGTGTAATATGTGACTTGGAGTTGGATATGGTGATAAAGAGATTTTAGTAGTATATTTTGGTATTATAATATTTGAGAATTTATTTGATTTGAGGTTATGATATTTTGAAACTCTCAAGGACTTAGGAGAGTTGGTGATAAGAGATATTAGTAGTATATTCTTTGGTGTAATATTATTTGATGAATAGTTCAAATTTGAGGATGAGATATTTGGGAAGCCCTTGAGGACTTGGGGAGAGCTGTAATATAGGTTTTATAGTTGTTTTGTTTATCCGATGTCTTTTAGAGTTTTGTATGAATTTATGTAAAATAAAAAAAAATAATTTGTTAGATCTTTATCACGCGTGGAAAATAAACGCTTTTATGAATTAAAATTTATTTTAAATATTTTGGGCATTCGAATCGTATTTAGATGAAGAAATTTTTGTGATTTCAATTATGTTCAAGAAAGAGTACGCTTTAAAAGAATGAAACTCAAAGATATTAACGGGGCCCTAAATAACAAAGTGGATCATGTGATTTAACGCGATGAACCTTACCTCTGGCCAAGGCTTATTAATGATATAGTTTATTTAAAATTTTACTTAATACATGGATAATTGTGTGGACCCCATTTAACTTACTGTACTTTGATCGTTATAAATTCAGGTATACGTCAGAATTAAATTATTTTAATTTGCATCTTATTTGAATTCGAGGATGGAATTATTTTAAGGGTGAAAAATGTAATAACCTATATTTTTTTTGATTAAATATTAATTGATTTTATTGTATACAATTGTATTTAAATTAGAAAAGGTAAATGATTTTTGTTTTCTCTTTTCTTCCTTGTTTTGTTTGGAAAATTAAATTTTTTAGTTGGTAATTAAATAACCGATTAAATTATAATTGAGAAAGATAATTCCTTTTGTTAAAGTCTTGTGGTAAAATTATCTCTGATTTAAAAGCTACTTGGGAGATAGAGGAGTCTATTCGAACGAGTATCCACATCTTTCGATAATCGTGTACGTTTCATTCTTTTGATTCCGGACTAATTCTTTTTAAGCTAGAAAGTGATGTAATACCCGATAAAAAAATAATAATAATAATAATGATAAATAAATAAATTTTAAATAATAAATATTATTTTGTTTTAGAACATATTAATTGGACTTTGTATTTTATTTGGATCAAAGTGGTCATTTAATTTATACGGGCTAATACATATTAATAAGTGATGGATAAATTATATGGTGAGATTGGGCTTCAAACTAAATGGGTCTAAATTATAATTGTAATTTTAAAATCCTATTAAAAGTGGGGAGTTAATAAATATATATTAATTAATAAAATTTGTTTTTAATGTATAAATAAGCAAAACCTAAATTTACCCATAATAAGTCTTACACTTAAAGTTAAGAAGAAAAGAAAATCGGAGCAAAGGTGGCGTCACAGAGGATGTATTGTTGTTGGTTGCCAATTCTTTTCGATGAGTGTAATTTTCCAGTTGTACTATAATTGTAAGTAGATGGTGATACATATAATGATTGGTAGTATGATTGTAGCTTAATAAAATTAAATAATGATAAATCGTGGTACGTGAGAAAGAAGCAAAGTTATCAATGAACTTTCTTTTGTGAATGATGTTGTGTATATATATATATATATATATATATATATATATATATATATATATATATTTAATATATTAGGATTATCGTATATTACAAATAATAAAAAAAATGATTAGATTATAAATGATAATTTAATTTAGATTGTTTTGTAAAATCGATGTAATCGAGGAATTAATTTCATATTAGTATAATTATAATTATTAGGTAACTTATAATTGTATTATTATTATTTTTATTAGATCTGACCAAGGAATTTAACGAAATATATTGGGATAATAACTTTGGTATTACGTTTGCTCAATCCAGTAATTCTGATTTCGTGTACTTTTCAAATGTATACCTTTGTTAATTTTGATTTGTTCGTTTTGTTCTTCGTTTTCATTTTCTCGTTATTATTTCACATAATTGTTTTTGTGAAATTGATATATTTATTTCATTTTGGAGTCGACACATGACCTGTATTTGTACTTTTGAACGAGGTTATCACGCCTAATATTTATTTTGATAATTATAGAGCCAGTATATGCTGCTACCTTCTTTTGAAACCTTGTGACTATAATTTGATTTTGGTTCAATATATATATAGAACCCTTTTGTTGGTATTATGTCGCACGTGTTGTGACATGATATATTTTGTTAGAATATACCGTAGGGTATACCGAGCTTATAACCAATTGGGTACCATGTAAGGCTGCCTCGCACGAGAGATATGACACTTTTCCATGGTGAAGGTGATTAGTCCACTCAGATCTCCGCTTTGGGCTCCAGGAAGTGGCCATTTGGTGTTTTGTTGTGGGAGGCGACGGGTTAACCCTAGTTTTCTGCTCGCTGGATTGGTGATGTTGTGCCAAACACACTATCCGATTTGCATACATTTGATTCATCGTCCAACGTGGTGATTCGGCCTCGGTGGCATTATTTTGGTCACTCGTAGGGTGGCATCATTTGATTTGGCTCGTGGTGGCATTAGTTTGACTCATTCGTGTGGCAAGATATATTTTTAAAGCTCATTCTTGCATGAAATAACTCCAAATTTTGTTTTAAATTTCATTATTTTATCGACTGGCTTTTGTCGGGTTCTCGTCAATCAAGTCATTGAGTTAGTTACTTCATTCGCTATTTCTTTATTCTTTATTGGTTTCGCCAATTATGTTGATTCGTATATATTCCATTCAGATCTTTGGATATTATATTTTCGTTCAGATTGCGACTCGAGGCTTTGTTTCAAAGATTTTGTCTCGGGCTTGTTTTCAGATATCGCCAGATATCTTTGTATATCTATATTCGCATCGACAATCGCTCATGCCGTATTTTTCTTCCTAGAGGGTTTGCAAGTGGTGATTTAGGGCTAGTGTGATGAGAGTATTGTCTTTCACCATCTAAGCTTTTTTCAATTTTAAGTTTTGATTATTTTGACTCGCTTGGAGAAATGTACTTAGTGATTTTATTAACGGATCACCACTATTAATATTTTGAGGTCATTAAGGTTCGCTTATTTATTTTTTGAGGTTTGTTGCAGCTTTCAGACGTGACCTCCCATTCCTTTCTGTAGGAAGGGGTGTTACAATATAAATGATGGATTTATTTATTTTATGTGGTTATTAATAAAGGAATTAATGTTGAGATGTTTTTATCAAGATTTTGTCGGATTGGATGTATTAAAAGATCAAACCGTTGTTCTTTAGATATATTATGAGTTATAATTTTTATCCCAATTGCTGGATAGTCAGGATTTTTGGATATGTTATACATATATAAGTTCGAAAGTATATGTCCACAAATTTTGAACCGCTAAAAAATGAATGTATGGTTTTTTATGAATTTTAAGAGGCGACATGTCTGTAAATCATGTCAAGTTTATCATTTTGGTGGAAAATTATAGAACCGTGGGCCCCTACTTTTTAACAAAGTGAGAAATGTGCTCAAATTGAATTTCAAATGTAGGGTGGCAATAGTAAGCAGAGCAGAAAGCCATCAGTAGAGTGTCAAGTCCGCGGCTTTCATGCTTAACATTTTTCTATAAACAGTAGGCTAAGTTAGAATTGAAAATCACACCCGTAAAACAAGTTTTCTTCTTCTCTATATTATCGTCAGATTCTTGTGAGTATTTTGATACTTTGAGTGTTGTTATTCAAAACTGCAAGTTCCTTCAAAGACTATATTCAAAGATTCCACCGGCATCGCTCTTTTTGAGGTAAGGATGTTATTTTCTTCCTAATGATGTTATTCTTCAATATCATTATACCGTAAAATATTGTACGGATTTTATCAGGAATTTCTACCTTTGTGTGTCAGTTATTATTCACGATACTAAGATTATTCACGATACGTACGGCACTATTCATTTAATTTACACTATTCAATTAAAATGAAATTTTCCTTTTGTCCAAGATGTCATTATAGTTACTATCTTCGATCAGATTCATGTTTTGATCTTTATTTTTGAATTCTACTTACAATTGGTTATTATGGAATATTATCAATTTGATAAACCAAACAATAATCCCTAATATTTGTCCTTCCGTCTCTCATCGAATTCGTTTCTAAAATATTTTCATCATCCTCAAATTGTAATAGGTGATATCGATGAATATCTTTCGACCCAGAGCAAAAAGATGAATTATTATTCGATGAATATCTTCGGCTGTGAGGCAAAAGATGAACAGTGTCGAGATTGAATACGACTAATCGGGTGATACAAAATGAATATCTTGGCCTGTAGCCAAAGAGATGAATATTTGATTAAAGATGTATATCGATTGATGTTATAGGATAAAATATCGATGGGATGGACTTTTAAATCTTAGAAGATAAGTAGAACTCATTCTCTACTTAACTATTCTAAATTGAATCGTGTTTCATCAGATTTGTTGATCTAAAACTTGTTGCTCTATTATATTCTATCGATTTTCCCCCGTGAAGACTAATAATAATTCATTGTCAGATATTATCTTAGTCATAATATTCTTTATCGGGCTAATGAGTTCTACCCTTTTCCTTTTTGTTCCATTTTTTCTTCTCGTGAAGTGAGTAACATAACAGGATCTAATGAGGTATAAGAGTGATGGTTCTAGAAAGATGTTTTAACAAATTCCTCACTATTTCTTTAAAATTGTGTATGAATAATTGTAATGAGGGTTAATTTGAGCGTGGATATTATCTAAGATAATATTTGTATTTAAACTCGATGTGATGTGTTATCGTATTTTAGATTTAAATTGATTATTGAAGTTGTAGCCTTGCTTTTGTACCATGTATTCGATGTAATTCGTGAACGGGTGTCAGATACCTATTTTGGGGAGCCGCTGCATTCGGTTGTTAAATATCGTGGAATTATAATATTAATGATGAAGAAGTTTGTGGTTATTAAAGATGAAATTGATTGCTCCATCAGGTCGATTTATTAGTGTTAAGTGGGAAATCACATTTATTTCGATAATAATTGATGTAATGGAGGTTATATCAATTCAATCCAGTATTCTGGGCACTTTCGTGGGTGTCCTGAGTATTATCCACAAAGTTATTACTACCACGGTAACTATTCACCCCGCATTATTCACTCAAAGATTGTTCAGCACGGTCGTGATTACTATTCACGGGTACTATTCCGTAAGAACTATTCATTTGGGTACTATTCATCTAAAAAAAATATATTTCTTTCATTCAAATCATTTTTGGGTACAATATTATTCCACGAGGAGATGCTGAGAATTTTTGTGATCGCTGCTATCAAGTTATAATAAGAATCAATATCGACCGCTCATTAAAGATATAATAGAAATCAATATGGATCACATGGTTTAAAGTTTAATTAGTAAACCAAGATGGATCTGTTGCTTTAAGTTTTAATAAGAAATCAATAATCATCTGCTTAAAAATAAATCTCAACTGGGACCGTTTCATGAATTAGTTATTATTCAAATTCATCCTATAAATAGAAGCTCATTCCCTTCATTATTTCTTACTTAATTCAATCGAAACTCTGTGAGAGAGAAACCATAGTAGGAGAAAGAAGAAAAGTGATCTCGCTACTTCACTACTCCAGATTCAGCTTTTTCTAAGGTAAAGATGATATTTATCGTATTCAGAAGCGGGTATTATTCTTTCGTGATTCATGAAGAGAGTTATTTTCTTCAATATTCGGGTAAGGGTTGTTATTCTTTCTTTATTATTCTGCTGTTAACTTTTCCAAATGTATCACGGATTTCTCCTCGTGGTTCGCTATATTCTATCTTTGTTGCCTCGCCTCAATATCCTGTCTGGTGTTTAATTCTCCTATTTAGCGACATGGTTCCATTCTTTGATATTTCGTTAGGAATAACCCCATCTGTATGCTACCATCAGATGCCCTAGAATTTGCTATTATTCTATTCTTTTATTATTCTATTGAAGAATCTGGCTGCAAGGATTACGACCATGCACTGCGAATTTTCCCGTTATTCCATTCTTTATTATTCTGCTGAAGAATCGTTTGATGTCGCTAATCGATGTACACAAAAAAACTATTTACTTGGTTTCATATGTTTTATTATACTTCATCATTAAAGTTTTCGTTTACACTCCAAGAAATTAGTGGAATATCCTTTTTGATATTCAGGCCTCATCCAAAAGATCTTTTCACGCGGAAGATTCTTCCCACTATTCTCAATTTCACCCACAAAGCATACATCTAAGCTAATAATTTGATTTGATTTAGTTCAAAGATAAATTAATCCATAAATCTTTAAAATTCTATTCTTTAATTTGTTTTGATTGAATCGTCATCATCTCATGTTTATATTATGTCGAAAGTCATCTTTCAGCTTTCACGGCATAGATGGAATTGGTAAGAAGTGCATACACTAAGCATTATTCTAAAGATAATCCAAGGACCGTAATGTGACGTAATGATGTGGTAAAAAGTCCTCATCACCGTAGTAATTCTATCAAAGACAAATGGTTTGTACGACATGCACTCAATGATTATTCTAGATAGCTGCCACCATTGATAATCACATGAACATCATGCACGCAGCAAGATGATCTGATTTTATATTTATTGTTTAGTCTCAGCCGATACAAATTGACGGTAAATCCTTTAAATCATGCGAAGATAGTAGATTTCATACTGTACTCAGTTTCTTCTAATGGATCGCTTTATTTCAACAAGTAGCTGATTCAAAACTTGTTGTTTATTATATTCTATTAGCGTTATACCGTTGAAAAGCTATTGATAACTTATTTCAGATTGTCTTAGTCATAATATTTCTTATCGGGTTAGCTGAGCTACTTTCGTTGGCTTTCATTGTTCTCTTAAGAAATGAGATGTATAATGGACCAGTTTCTGTGGTCAAGAGTTATTGTCCTAGATTATGTAATAAGAAAGTCCTCATTATTCTATAGAAATAGTGAGATAATAAATGTAATGATAATCTCATTGGAGGTGTAGATATTGTCTAGATGACAATATTTGTAAGAAACTCATAGCCTGTTTCATCGTA